>NW_019384275.1:222191-243858 GCF_000648655.2 Copidosoma floridanum | reverse complement strand
ACAGGAATTTTATAAAGAATTTAATTTTTTTATAGTAATTTTTCCAATGTTTATAATAAATTATTATTGTTTATAACAATATTACGCGATTGCCTATAGTTTTCTTGTATACCTAGTCCAATTACCTGTAAGACAAAAAAAATCATAGTGATATCCTTATCCTGTCTCGAGATTTACGATTTTAATACAAAAAAATGCGAATTCGTCCACTGTGTATTGGTAATAGGTTGCTAATTAATATCTTAATCAATTCTGTCATAACTACAGCTTCATATTCAAGTGAACAGAAGTAATTATTTTCCTTTTCAATTCACATCGTTTGTACATCATTTATTTTACTGCATGGACTTTGCGTTTGTAATACGAATATTTTATTTTAAAATATTGTCAACAACTGGGTTTTATTAATAATGATTGAAAACTTTTGTTTTGTTTCACAATTTATTTTTTACTCTTAGTTAGATTATTAGCTGTTTCAGCAGTTACGCCATTATCAAAGGTTCACATACACTGAATATAAATAAGCGGTATAATCGACAATGTATGCATATAAAATTGATAAGGCAAATATTGATAAATTATTTCTAGCGAACGGTAAGATGAAGAATATCAATTTAATAAGCGTCAAATTAAATATAGTTACTAATGGCATTATCTTTTATCGGTGAAAGAGAAAAATTGAATTGATTGTTAGTTATAAATTTGTTTTGTCTCTGTGCTTTTATAATCTCTATTATTTCTAATAAATTTAACTTGAGGCTTTTAGGTGCGTTGTGTAATAAGTTTATATTATTTAAATCTGGGAAACGTGCATGTGAGCTACAATGTTCACTGAAACCAGTCAAGCCCTTATTATTGTAAATAGATTCAACATTGCTCATCAATAAGTGTAGACAGGGTACGCCTCATTTTTCTTGTGTTCATAGCGTCACAATCTAACTATTTAATTAAATATACCCCACTTCCTC
The DNA here is from genome assembly GCF_000648655.2 of Copidosoma floridanum. The sequence goes on along the minus strand of NW_019384275.1, from coordinate 242,890 downwards.
CGAAATGCCAAATTTGTCATTGTTATTAACTAAAATGGTTTTGAGATTCTGTTTATTGACTAAAATTGAATTTATTTTGTGTCTTATTATTAATTTACCAATTTTCTCTGAAACTACCCAAATTTAACATGTTGAATTTTTGGTTTTCTGGCAATATCGGATAAAAGTTTTCTTTGCGTATTTTTCTAATTAGACTATCTTTAATAGTTTCGTCGTATCCATTATTTGTTGCTAGGAATTTTAATAATTTTACCTCTCTGTCGTAGTGATCTTTTCGTAAAGGACAATAATCTATGTATAAAAGAATCATAAGTACTCATTTTAACTTGGATAGACTGTTTTGAATCATGTGGCACTAGGATGTCAGTAAAACTTGGTTTTCTATAAATTTCACATACTAATTTATCATTGTTTTGTGTTATTAGAAGTAACTAGAAAGTTCAGACTAGTATTATTTTATATTTCAATTGTAAAGTTAATACTGAGAACAAGGATAGTTATGTAATTAAGAACATTATTTCTTAGTAATAGTTTTTATTGAAATGTGAAAGTTGCAAAAAGTAATTCATTTATTTTGATTATATTTTCAAATCGTTAGATCTTTTTCAGTTAAAAAATTTTAATCGGTACATTTACAAGTTATAAATTTGATCGATTATAAGTAAGTTAATTACAATAAGATACACTTGTTTAAAAAAAATTTGCAATATACTTAACCTATACATGGGCGTTACGACTGTCAGTCTTACATTACATCTTATTTTTTGTTTACAACGAGCATAAATTTGAATTTTTTTGAAACTAAAACGTATACAATAATTTTAATACATAGTAACGATTCACAAAGTGTTTACTTGTATGATCCGTAAGTTCCAGTTGTATTATTATTATGATTATTTTTTTTTAGACAATTTTCAGTTTGAATGACACATTGTCATAAGAAAATTAAAGTGTTAATTTAAAAATACTTTTTCTAGATCAATATTTTCTAAAAAAAAAAGTACTATAATTAATGAAGGAGATATTCGAAAATTACGTGTAATTTTATTCCGCGTCTCAACTTAAATTAAATAAAGTTTTTGAATAAAGAAAGACAACCAATTTTTTAAATTAAGAGATCAGATATAAGGACTGAAAAGAATTATATTCAATTTTATTTTAATTGAAAAATCGAATTCTCTTTTTTGTATACAGATGTACTGTGTGTAAACTCTCATTGGCTGCATGATCTCTGATCTAAGCTTCCAGCTTATTTTGTAATTTGCGACAGTTTTTAGGGCTTTAGGCTTAGTATCACTACGTGCGTGTGTTTACTAAAATCGAACACTTGCCCTATTAGTTAAGTATATGTACTGAGCGCGCGGTGGCTCAGTCGGCTAGGTCGTGGATTGGCACGCGGGAGACCGTGGTTTGATTCTCGGCCATAGTGCGACTTTTTCGGGCAAGTACCTCTGTGACATTCATATGTGCTTTTTCACCACGCAATGCTCCTCGAGGAGGGTTTAGGCGACCTTCTCGCAGCAAAAATTGCCTAATTCCCCCTACCCCCCTCCCTGTAATGAGGGGCCTCCCATCCCTCTTTCCTTCCTTCTCCCAAGTGCTAAGTGCCCATATCAAAGGAGCCGAACGTAAAGCACTATAATATATAAAAAAAAAAAAAAGTATATGTACTTATACCAACATACAACCTGACATATAATACATGCAATACACGGAAATCATGTTTTTCGAATACTCTTTTAATTAGTGAGCTTGACTTTCAAAAATATTCTAACCGTACTATAAAAACTACTTTTTTACTTATTATGGTGAAATGATAACATTAGGTAAAAAATTTGTTACGTTTATGCTTTACGTCAGGGTTGTCTTGAATCAATTCAATTTCTTTTAGTTAAAGGTAAATTAAATATAAAACTTATATTGCAATAAGTATTCATAAGAATAAGTGGACAGTTTAAAATAAAGTTTATAGTTTATAATGTAAATATATGAAAAACCTATACCTAAAGGCCTGGGAATCATATTCCAAACTGCACGAAATCCGTTACCCTGAATACTGCTATCACTGTGAAAATGGAGCCAAAGATATCTTGAGCTTGACGTGATTTCTGGAAACGGGAAAGCTCGGCAAAATTTACCGATAAGTCTTGAATAACCGTATTTTCCATCTCGAACTTCTAAATAGTCATAAGAGCACTTTTCCTGATCCTCAAGTTCAAAATTGTCTCGGAATTCGACTTTCAGCACCATACCAGGATCAGCTGGAATGTAAAATATATTTTCATCGTAAGTAATGTAAAAACATCTGTACTTATGATTTGTAAACATACTGTAATTTTATGAACTCTGAATCCATACAATTATATTATTCATATTAATACTATTAAGTACCTAACCTAGAAAAAAACAGGCTTAGTCAACGTTACAAAACTTAAAACACCCTTATAAGGTTGCGCCCCCATTTTGTAATTTTATGTTTGCAGAATAATAAGCTCATAATTTCATGTAAAGGACATGCGAGATACGTTCACATCCTGAAAATTATATAGGGTATGATCAATCAGCGAGAAGCAAGATAAGTAGAAGGTAGTGATGTTACTATATTCGTTCAAGTATAGCCTCTAAACTCGTATTGCGAATTTTATTTGAGGAGCTAACAATCATGACATAGGGTGGGCCATACAATAGATTCAACGGCTTGCAATGGAGGGGTGTTTGGAAAATTCGTAAAAACAATTGCCTCTACTTTTCTTAAAATTCTGTAATTCCTTTTACCTATACGTCATATTTTTTGGGTCTGTTATATTATTTATCTTTTACACAAGGTTTAAGTTTGACAAAAAATAAGGATACTTGTAATCTTTACTAGAACGAAGCTGTAATCATGAAACCTTATTTTTTTTATAAGCATGATTCACGTGTCTTCAAATTTAATGACTAAAAGATATTATACAATCAGTCTTCTAACTAAAGTAACTTTTTGATTTATCTGTATTATGTGTAATTTGTATAGGACGATAAACAAAATTTTTTCAGGCAATTAAAAACCATAGGTAGCATTTACTGCAAGTGCATTCATATGAATCGTATACCGCAAGCTCCTCTCTCTCGAAAATGACAGAAATTTTATCATATCCCCTTTTATCCGAGCAATGAAGCGATCCCATTTAACGAACCCAGCCCGTCTCCTCCGAGAATCAGAATTATCAACTCGGTCAAGTCATAAATGAAGCCGTCCTCCGTTCTTCCGTTCTTCGCTTTCTTCGCTCTCCAGTAAAGGTTACCGCCCTAATACGTGCCTGCCTACCTCATTATCGCTTTGCAGTCACTGCGGGGATGAGTGCTAGGGGTAAATGACCCAATTACTGAGCACTGAAATTTTTGAGTGTACTAAATTTCTCATTTCTCAATGTTTTTCAATGTAAATTGAACCAGTTTTACTTTGAATTGAACGTTATTAATGTCCATACGTGTTACAATATCCAAGCACCCAAATTTTTCAGTCTGTTTTTCTTATTTTCAGTTACCGTCGACTGCGCAGTAATTAAATAGCAGTAAGTAAATTGTTAATGGTTTTTTGGACTTCCTTGATCAGCAAACATACTTTTCTATTTTCTCCATGTGAGAAAGAAAGTTATTTTTTAAGTCACGGTAGGGAAAAAATTGTACATACACCTGTGGTGCAAGTAAATAATTATTTATTATATTATATGTTCCGGATTTATTGTGTGAAATAATGTGCATGCTATTTAGGGCAATCTTTATGTGTATTTACGTTAAAAACATGTATCTTTTTTATATAACAGCCAAAATTACACTTCAGTGGACTTAGTGTTTTTAATAACTAAATTAAGTAGGTTCTAAGATTATTAGGCTACTTCAGCATACGAAAAGAAGATGAAATATTAAAAATGAAATAGCAATTTCCTACATGGCATTTTATACTGCTACAATTTGGCCACTATATTTTATAACTAATAACAAATGTAAAACAAAAAAAAATTTACCTCAATTTCTTCTACAGTGAAAAATTATAAAAAAAAGATTAGAAAATGAGTTTTGTAAGTTTCACTGTAAAAATGCTCTTATTGTAACAAAAAAATGAATGCAAGAACCAACAAAATGCAATAATTTAATTTTTTAAATTTTACCCAAGGCATGACTGCTACACTTTTTATCTGAGCAAAAAGTTTAAACATATTCGTATGAGTTTAAAAAATGGTTTTGATTGATTAATATTAACACAATTACATTCAGTTATTAAATTCAGACTATAGCAGTCACATTTGAAATATAATCGTCTGTTCTAAAACGTAAAACAACACGATCTACAATTTCTACGACTACACATACATCTATAACAGAATTGTAGCAAAAGAATTGATTTTTTGATGTGTTAAAATATTTTTTTTTAATTTTTAGAGCATTCCACAAGTTAAAAAAAAATACATAATATTAATAATTTGTATTTTTTGAAGATCTACAAACTTAATATTTACAACTTTGTGTTATATCAACCTTATTGGCCAGGTGCATGTCATGCAGCGCCACTCTTGTTGTCAACATCATGCAACCGCGGGTACCCACATTATACGTCAACAGCATACACCGATGCACACTTTTAGTAATAATCAATTAATTAGCAAAAAATTAGTATATTTATTCATCTGTTAATGGATGTTATTAAAAACAGGCTTTAGAAATATCACACACTTGATTTGTTTTAACTCTGAAGCTTTAAAAAGAGGTAAACAGTTGGTTAAAAGTAGTCATGAGTGCGATGTTACAGAATTTCATAGTGATGGAGTTAGCAATTTGACAAGTGCCGTCGTAATAAGGCAGACCTCGGTTACTTCAGCTCCCTACAAAGTTAACCTGCATGTACATTTTATTCAGATTATTTTGAAAATTGTCTAAGTTGCAATGCACATGAAAATTACCTTTATTTATAGTTGAATAATCATCGAAATTTGTGTAATTTTACTCCATTTGTCTTTGCGCTACTGTTACACTGAACAACACAGCACTTTCTTACACCCATATTTTATAAACGTTAAAATGATAGAAATCACAACGATCATGTCTTATTTCGCGTACTTATCTTTCTTTTTGCCGTCTGCTTCTGAGAGCGTGCTCTGGATCGAAAACTAACGAGGCTTCATTAATACATTGTTACATTTAAACATTTTACAACCGTTCTTGGCACCACATAGTTTATTTTTTTTACATTTGTGTAACTGCAATTTCATAATATCGATACTATTTATGCATGTGTGATGATAACATCTGTAAATTTGACGAAATACTGTTTTCTTTCCTTAATTAAGCAAAAATGACAGTTATTTGGTACCCCAGGTTTCCTGTTTTCGCCACTACGCACGCTGGCGTCGACTCATCTATCCCCTCCCATCACTTGCACCTGGCCAATACTGTGATCGATAACAATTTTTTAAAAGTGTCTTGAAATGTTCGTGACCTTTTAGACTATAAGGATTGTAATTTACATGGAAGTGTACAATACAAAAAAGTTGTATTTCAATGAGATATACATTTTTTTTCGACTATAGACGCACCTTAAATAAAACTTTTAAAAGTATTTGGAAATGATAGTTTTCCTACGAGTTTGAAAAGTCTCTGTTTGCGAACCGAGAGGTTTGCGGCCTGAGCCGAAGGCGAGGGACGTAACGAGGTTCGTAAAGGAGACTTTTCGAACGAGTTCCGGAAAACTGCTTTTTCGCCCGAGGAAGTACCAGCCTCCCAAAACCACCCGAGGGCGAAAAATGTATTTTTCTAGATCTACAACTTTCTTGTTGACATCGAAATATTCAATTCTTTGAGTTTTCAAAATAAAAGTAGCTAAAAAACAGATTTTTACAACCTGTAAGGTTTAATTTTTTGACTTAGAGTCAATAGAAGGGCAGGAAAACTTTTTTTTTTGGGTCTTTATAAGTAGTCATAATTTTTATTGTTTTGCGATCTAGACTTTTTCTTCACTGGATATGGACCTTCTATATATAGATAAAAAGTTACATGCAAAAAACTGATTTCAGAGTTACACAATCTTGGGGCTCGTAAAATTTTTCCCTTCAACGAAATTTTCTAGATTTGAAAGTTTCAGGTTGTAGTATGAAAATAAAGTTACAAACCAAGTTTAAGCCCAATCGGAAGTCAGCCTTTCGATATCGAAATTGAGGTAGTTGATTTCCATGTCTTCAAAAGTGGTAGTTACACTTTTTGCTCCAACAAAAATATAAGGCACTTCTTTGAAGCAATCGTGCTTAAATATGACAAAATTAAAAAGAAAACAAGAAATACGTGATAATGTATAAGAATTTGAATGTATTTCCACGAAACACTTTCATATTTATTGTAATAATAAAGATTTCGGAACTAATTTTTTTTGTCACACAAGTGCTATTTTCACTAAAAAGCTGTCGCAAGGTCGAAATGTCCAAGACTTTTTGAGAGCCCCGTTAGTGTGGCGTGTATTTCAAAAAACTATTTTTTTCCCAAACTGGCACAGTTAAAGTCCAAAAGCAATAATAAAACAAGTAAACAATGGCTGAGACAGTAATGAAATACACAAGTTTATATGATGAACAAGTTTACAATACTGAGACATTTCGAAATATATTATCTTACATGTCTTTTACTATTTGTAATTTAAGAATTCTACGACACTTAAATTAAATTTTACATCATTTAAACTGTATTAAGAGTTTAAATGAAGTTTCTATAAAAACATGAATTAAAAATATTGGAGTTTTGACACATTAAAAAGTAGCATAATCTAGAGGATTTGCTACTGCCCTATCGAGTGGCGTGTACCTATAATATACAATTTTTTTTCATTTCCAGCGGGAAGTGGTTAAGTGACTAAAGATATTTTTCATTATATAACTATTTTTGAAATAAGTCAGCAACAATTTAAATGTTTTTGTTTATTGCTTAATCATTACAATAATTTTTTTTCTACCTGCGTAAAATTTAAGCTACTTATATACGGCCCATACAGCTTCAGTGCCAGATCCATATAGCCTTGTGTCTGGAATGAAATGGGTCCTTGGACGTTATGGAAGCTTGGAACTTATTTATTTAATAAACAATTAAGTTTTATAGACAAAAATAACAAAATTGTATTTCGAAAACGTTGTAGGATAGTATGGTCACTTTTCAAAGCACATTGTCATCGAAACATGCATATTCTAATGCATAAAACAAATTCATTCATACAGCCCCAGATTACCCTACTGTATTTAAACAGTTGCAATAATTTAGCTCTGCTGAGTTACATCGTACATTTGTTACTCGTATGTGTTAAAATCTCACCATGGATAAAATTTTATAAGAAAATTTAAGAGAAGCAAAATATTAAAACAAAATCGGTTTTTCAATTACAATGAAATAAAGTGGTTATTGTGCTGTAGTTCTAATATTACTTCTAGTAATAAGTGGTAATCCCTAAAAATTATTTTACACATTTTCTTGAAACTATAGTTCTATACAGGCTGATATCCAACAGTGGCATTTCACAACGGTTGTATACCTATATACTTTTTTCTAATAGTATAGGATCTTTATTGCGTGGTAACAGAGTGGCATTACATGTAAGGCCCTTCGGTTTGTGACTCCCATTGTACTGTGGCATTTTTAGAGAGGGCAGTTGCAGTTGACTGTTGGCTCTGTGCAGGTGGGGTGGAGCAAAAAAACGTTGTCGTACAAAAGCAGCCTCGTATCAAATTTTTCAATATTTTTTCTTAGTCTGCATACTAGTTTGTTGTTTCCTCTCTACGTTGTCACACTTATTTTTAATCAAATAAAGAGTTACATGCATAGTTGTAACAACAGTTTAAAATTATTTGACGAACCAACATAAGTAAAACATGGTAACAAAAATTTACCTCGCAATAAGAAAAAGCGGCCTTTTCATCGAAGTGTAAATCAACACTGCTCGTGTTAGATGTTAATAAAAAATATAAGGAAGAGGAGGAGATGATGGTGAGTTTTGATGTATATATATTCAAGTTCATAAATTTTGATGTAACGGATTAGATATTTATACACCTAGTTTTTAAAATTATTTCTTAATTAAAATGATCTAATACAGAACAAAGAAATATGTGTTGGATTGTGAACGTATGAAATATTACGCGTGTAAAATAATACAGTATCGTAAAGCGCAAATGCACATGAGTCATGCATATTTTACTTTCTTTTCTTTCTTTCCATATCTATTACTTTTTTCAGATAAGCTATTAAATTTTAATGTATTATTTTTCCGTACGTTAACTTTACAATTTATTCTTCCAAGCTATATTTTTTTGAGTATAACTGATTTTTGGGCCTGTTGGAATATGGCATCAAGACTACATAAATTAAGTTGACTTATTTTTCCTTTTGCTATTTCTCACAGAAATGTGAAAGCGTATACTGTACTAGGAAAAAAAGTAAGGAATTCTCGCATTAAAATCTGACCCGAAATATGATTCCACATCCGTTCTGGACAGAAAGCGTGTGAAGCTTAGGATAAGAGTTATCGAATCGGCACGAAAATGCCTTCGTGGTAAGATTTATAAAAAAGTGTGCACTTTTTTCAACTCAAAAGATTAATGTATAAGTAATCTAATATGTTGGCTTATTCAGAAAATTTGTAAAATGTCTCGGTTAATGCCTAATTTTTGATAAAATAAAAAACTGAAGTTGAAATAAATTTGGATTAGGCGAAGAACATACTGTTGAAATACAAGTTGAATGACTCGCAGTTACTTGTTTTTTAAGAACGAGTTGTTGAAAATTTCTCATAAATACTAGGGGATTGAGGTTCTTTATTATTAATGTAATTTGTCAAGTATATTGAAACAAAAAAGATAAACCAAAAAATCATTTAGAAAAATTCCTGATTTCGGAATTTCATTATTTGTACACAATACTTAAATTTGTGTCTTAAATTTTTTTTACTAATTTAGGTATAACAGTGTAATAATCCAACAAAAACTTTTTTATGAATTAGGAGTCGACTCAACCGTTAACTTTAATAACCCTTGACTCATGAGTAAATAATGATAAGATCTACGGCTTTCTATGTAGGACAGAGATTCTATTTTTTTCGGATTACAGTAATCATACGGTAAACTGAAGTAAGTAGATGATCAGATCAGGAAATGATGATGAAAATTGGTGAAATAGTAGAGTACATCAATTAGGGTGCAAAGTATAAAATTGAGCGACCTAAGGGCGTGGTTATTGCATACTTGTGCTTGAGTATATATTTCTTTATCGAGGGCGATAAGTGTAATTTTGTATCCATGGGCACTTTTTGCCCACGGCTAACAACAAGGGCATAAGGTGTGGCCCAAGGGCGAATAACGGCAGTTGCATTTTGCACTTCAGGCAAAAAAACAGTTTTTTTTAATTTAAAAAATTTTTTTTTAATAGACTTTTAGTAATCAAAAGAGTTGTTTAAATAAGTTGTACATGTATTTATTATGGATGCATAAAAGCTGATTCAATCTAAAAAAATTGTAGATTAAATTCTATTTTTTTAAAGTTCAGAAAAGTTTCTTTCTCAACGCCCGTATCTCTTTGAAAAATTAATGTTTTAAAAAAAACTTAGTAAAAATGCAGCTATTTGATAAAACAAACGAGCGTGTTTTTGCAAATAAAACAAATATGGAAATTTTTCGCAACGTAAGTTTTTTGAAAATAAAAATAATTTTAATAACCCATAAGATCATGGGTTTTCAAAAACGTCTTTGAGATTATAATTTTATACAATTGTTGTTATAACACGTGCAAATATTAAAAATTTATTGATCAATCTGTTATCTTTCAGAACTGAAATTTCATAACATTATATTAACTCTTGGTGGCAATTAAAAAAAAATTTAATCTTCTCAAATCTTTTAGTGCCAAGGTGCTTATTTTTTAAATCCTGTGGCGCCATATAAGTTGAAGTTATATACTCATATAATAAACATTATCTTATAAGCTGAACTATCCACTCATAAATTGAATAAAATATACCAGAACTCGATCAGTCGTCACTCAGCACTGCAAAATGAATAACATGCAGAGCTCAGCATTGTGTCAATCGTACGTTATCAGTATACTTAGTGTTGGAGTGATGAATGTGCTGGTTCCAAGAAAAAGTATCTTATGAAACTGCTTACATGTGATGTATTCACTTTATTTCGGTTTCTACTTTACTGAGAGTCTTTAGATTATTGTTTTTATGAATACAATCACAAGGATTAATGAATAAGAGTTGGTTGCATAGTGATAAATGACTACAAAATATACTACGTAAAAGAAACAACGAAAGTTTTAACTTGAAAAACTGGTTGTACATAGGCCTTAATTTTTATTTCTAAACAAATTTTGGACGCCTTTAACATAATTAGTACTTGAAGAAATGAAAATGGAAGGACGGTGCAATTCGTCGGCTTAGAGCAATGAAAAATCTTTTCAGATTATAGGTGGAATAAGAGAGCCTGTTCAAACTGAATGGCTAAAAGGAGCCTTTTGAATTACATTTTAACTGAGCTTAATACTAAGTGCAAACGGAATTTTTCGTCAAATTTAACAAAAAAAAAATTTTTTTTGTTTACAGAGTCTACATACACAGCTGACATATTGTCTTGTTATCATATTGTTTTGTAATTAAGCTTTCAGTATTCTTGAAAGTAAAATGTAACACAAATTTTACTATGAGTGGTGTGCTCAATTGCGTCGTCCTCACAATCTCATTTTATGATGTACTGGTGATGCAAGAAGCAAAAAAAATTTTATCAGTGAAAAAAAATTTTGCTATTAAAAAAAACGTTCCTGTTTTACTTACAATTTAAACATTCAAGAGCACGTAAAGAAAGTAGAAGGACAAACATTTGTATTTACGCTGCTAAACTATATCACGACTAGTTTTTCATTAAAACTAATAATTGTGTTGTTGCTTCAATCAGTACTTATGCTCTTAATTTAACATAATCAATGTATGATACTAAAAAGTTTTCATGTTGTTAAATAAATGAGATAAATTAAAATACTTTACAATATATACACAGTCCGTTGAGTCATAATGATACTAATAAATTGCATTAAATTGTTGTGGTGAAAGTATTTTATACTAATTAGAATATGACTTAAAATTTCAAATATTAACTAATGTTATAAGAAATAAGTTATCACATGACTAAATCTTTTTTATGTTTTGTACGATAAAAAAAGAAAATATCCTCTTGTTTGTTAGTAGCACATTTATGAAACCAATTGCATGAAATGTGAGGAATATAAAATATGAATGATCCAGAGTAATCAGATTTGAATTGTGTACCTGTTTTAAAGAAGTATCTAGATAAAAATCTGCATTTAATTTAAACGGAGTTGAACAAAAAGATACTTAATAAAAAATTATAAGCTGTAATTATTTTAATGTGCATGCCTAACTTAAGGTAAAAACATTATTTTTTTAAAATTTTAGTGATTATTATTTGGCATGATTAATAGTTGAAAAATACAATAGAAGAACTAAAGAATGATAATAACAACCTACAAAAAAAATTGTTGCAAGTTTATTGATATGTAGTTTTCTAACCCAGACCGTTTTCATGATCTTAAGTTTTAAATACTCTGACTCTTTAACTCCAAATAACTTAAAACAACAAAAAAATAAAAAATTTACTTTTAAGAAATAATCGATATTTTAAGTTAAAAAAAATCAAAATTAAAAATAGCAACAAACAGTGAAACACAATTTTGTTTCTGGCAGTGATAAGAATCTAGAAACAAGAATAATAAAGTGTATCAAACCAGAGTCAGTCGAGAATATTGCGATACAACTTACTATACAAACATGTGCACACCAAATAATTACGTACACATTTTTTAAATTCTCATGTACTTACTTTACATTACACAAGATCCAATAATCTTTCTGATACACACACATTTTTATACACATGTGTGTGTATGTATATACAGTAAGACATACGTGTAAACCAAGTAGTGTACTTTGTACAAATTATAGCTGTAGGACGTACTCCGTATGTATACTAGCTTATAAGCTTGTAATAAAAAAAAATGAGTAAGAAAAGAAACTTTATATATTAGTAATAAAGTAAAGTGGTATATTATGACGTAAGGTAAGAAAAGAAGGTAAGAAAAGTCTCAGATTGTCCAAGTGTTGTCGTAATGACAAATGGACGATCTTAAACTGCTAGTTAAAGCATATTAGAGGAAAATTTCTGCTACTTTCAAGAAAATTGTTTTAATTGCTTACAGTATAGACTCATTATTAGGAAAAATAGTTTTGTTTATCCATGGCAACGGCTTCAATTGTTATTGAATAAATTGTGAAAACTGGTCGAATTTTTGTTTAAATTTTGGATCGTGAATCCTTTCCTATTTGTCTGACTAGAAAAAGTATTGGAGTAAAATTGTTTGTGAACAATTTCCCTATCGATCCTAGGTCCTTCCGTTTATTAAAAAATTTATTTTTATCAATGTTACATGTCAAGAAAGCGCGAAATTTCCTGTTTTTAAGAGTAACCTTTGTGTATTTGTAGTTTTCTCATATATTAACGAAAATGATTAAAAAGCTTTTTGTTTATTTCAAAAAATGACGTCACAATTCACCTGATAATTCAAAATTTTATTTGCTAGATAAATAACCTCAAAGTTTGGCTAAAATAAGCTCCCCTTACGTTTTAGTTTAGTAGAATGTCGAGGTAAAATTTAAGTCACCCGCCATCAAAGGTAGTGAAGAGTGGTTATAAAATGCCCATCGAGTTGACGATTATCGTAGTCAATCATCGGCACTACACCAAGAACAGAGTAGTGCGTCGTGCAGCTGGGCATTCTGGATACCGATGACACTCTTATTTCATGGGCAAGCAAAATAAATCAGGTTTATCCCCGGATCACCAAAATAACCAAGTGCCAAAGAAAAATAGGAATTCGACACGTCAACGTCTCGGTGGAATACCAGGAGACGTGTCTAGCCAGAGCACAACCTGCTCCAGCGCTTCAGAGCTTTGTGGCCATTCATCTATCTGACTTGGTGCCGTCAGAAAATTTTATACTTTAAATGCAAGCCAGGGAAGACAGCCCTGAGGAGCACGGGCAGCCACAACGGCTTCCTTCTCAGTAGTCGTCCCAACGGCATACCCACAGAGAAGGTATTATTTAGGCCCACTTTCCCGACTAACGATGCGGTCTCGGTACACAAAGACTCAAAGGATAAGAGTCAAGTTACCCGCAGCTGGCTCTCCATCATCAAGAATAATAATAAGAAATAGCTGGAAGTTTCACCACTGGCCCTTTTCAAGGGCCATTATGAGTATTTGCATTCCCTACTTAACCATCAATCTCATCGGTTCTTTTAAGGGCCACCTAAGTTTAAATTACCTTGCCAACAAATACATTTTTACTACGATTTCCAGAGACGATTCGTCAACTGAAAGACTATGTAAAGCCTGCCACTATTAAACCAAGTCACTCATTCACTAGCAGACGTTACGAGCAAAGTTGTTTGTCGCAAGGCTAGGAACCCCGGTGACCGACGACCCTATATTATCCTCTTGACTTCAATCATTCAACCAGGAACTACCGATCCTCTCCAAAGTCTGCGTTGGGCAAACCTATAACAGCTATGAAAGAAAAAAAACTTGAGCCAACGGGACAGCCTCCACTGGACAAGTATCACTAACCAATCTCCCCATCTCAGATCACCAAAACAACTGAATCTGCAAATAAAAAAGGTGCTTTAGACACCAACGTCTTCAACGTTATACCAGGAGACGTTGGAAAAAATCTCTACAACTAGCTCCAAAGCTTCAAACGTTGCAGTTTTCTTATCGATTAGTGTAGTGCTACAATAACAGGCCAGAGAAGATCACCCCGAGGTATACAGGCAATTACGTTTGCTGGAAACTTCAGTCAAAAAAGAGTTTACTTAAGAAGCTCACTGGTCCTTTTCAGGGTCATCGGATGTCCAACTACCTTGCCAACAAATATATTACAATCTTGTAAAGATGAAAATTATAGCCTTTAGGGCTGACAAGAGCCTCAACTATGTCAAAAGTCACAAGAAGTCGAATTGAAAGGAAATTCAAATGCATCTTATGAATACAATTTTAGGCGTAAAGAAAATTACGAAAGAATTTATTAAGTGAGAGATCAGCTTTTCCCTATAACCCTTATAGTAATCTCTTGAATCTTCCAGATTTTTAAATAGGTAGAATATGAATTTGGGTGATACTGCCGTAATTTGCTCAGATCGACTTAAAAGATTAAAAAAAAAAAAATTTGGTTGAAAAAAATTTTTTTCATAATATTTTTACTGTACACAACACCAGTAACAAATATCTAAAGCGATGCAACTACCAAATTTGCTGGTCAAAAGTTATACGAAATTTTATAAAAGTCAGTTTTCATCGATTTTTGCATAATTTCATGTCTTTCTAACACATGTAGCTAAGCTCCTTCAATAGTTAGAGTGTTCTTACTGGGCTGCAATTTTGTTCGGTATTGTGCTTTTATTCGAAAGTTACAGCTGTTTCTATTAGAGCGTAAGTATCGCTAATAATGTGATTTTGGTTGAAATTCAGTATTTTTCATAAAATCACTATAACTTTCCATTCGGGGCATAAAATTCAAAGATTTTTGTTTTAATCATTAGGAATATATTTTTGCTTTTATTTAAGCCCAGGTAAAGCCACCTAATGGAGTGCACCACTTGGCTACCAACGTTGGAAGTAGCACCACCGTGTTTTTGCATACATGTAGCGAAAAGAGGCCAATTGGACGAAACCCCAAGACACGTGTCTTGTCTTTTAGCCCAACAGTGATGAAAAAAAAGTTTGGCTGGGATTGATTGCTCTAAAACGAAAAAAACGGCACTTTGAGGTGAGGTAGGGTTGGAATGGAAAAGTTCGGAATGGAATTTTCAATGTTTGTAGTGCTCGTACGACTCATAGACGTATTATAATGGCTTGTCCACCCATACTTTATTTACTAGCCTCAAATGCAATAAGAAACTGTAGTTTGCGTACCTGCACACGTACACCGAGTGGTTGTTCCATGGGGGGTCGGAACGGAATGAAATGTTTGTACACGTAAAATACGCAAAAAGAAGAGCTTGGCTATTCGAGAGGTAACAACTTCAGGCACTACTGTCGTAAGGATTTATTAATTTTAATCCTATACTTTAAAAAGTGACCATTAGTTAGCTTTTCCAGTCCATAAAGTTACTAGTTTGAACTGATTTTTGTTAAAACCACGATTATGAGGCAAATATGCGGACAAAATGAATGCAGTAAAAACTCACTTGTTTTTGTCGATTTTTGGTGAGACTAAGGTACAAATTTAATCACCAATAGCTAGAGTATATAATGCTTACACGCCCAAGTAGTAGATAAGCCTTATTTTTTACCGGTGAAAGTTTTTATGAGTGAAATTGAGTTGTGGACATGGGTCGGAATGGAAAATTAAAATGGCCAAAACGATAGTCTCTCTCCCCGCTTTGAAGCGTTCCCCTCAGTTGTAGCTATAGCTGTAGCAGCTAAATGAAAATCCTCGTACCCCAATGCAAGCCTGCCTCACGCGAGGAGAAACACGTGCCAACTCTTGACCTTTGAGAATTACAGAGTATTAACTTTATGGAACACTTTACAAATCCTATCGCCTGTCATATTTATCATATCTATAACATATATTATTAACACTTGTATATAATTTTGGTTTCGAAACAACGAAAATCAAAACACATTATGTCAGCATAACGACCGATAAAGCCACTACAATATCATTATTAGTCAGTTACTTACTTTCTTTCTTCTGTGGATTATTCACAATCTTTCTCATCCCACCAGCTGTCACCTCCCCGATCTGCTCGGTCTCGCTGGTGACTGATGTGTGTGTGTGTATGTGATCAGGCAATAAAATGTGCAACACTATCTTTTTTATTATAAAACACGAACTCGTTTACTCTCACTATCTTGACTGTATGCTATCTTTAGTCTTTACAATCAAGGATACAATCGTAAGCTGAACTGAAATAAAGCAAGATCAAATCAATTAAGGAAATACGAAAAGCAGGAATAAACTATAGGTATTAGACGCTGAAGTGCAGCGTCACGGCGTCTCGTCTTTAACTGAATTCTAACGCATGCGCAATAGCAAAAAGACGGTTTTTTTGCTATTGCGCATGCGTTAGAATTCAGTTAGGAGCGCCAAATATACATCTAACAATTTATAAGTAAACCATTCAGTCCAGGCTCACTGTTAGCTAGTATATAAATTAATTACCAAATATACGGTACAGACCGTAGAGCCTATTGGATTTTTGGGAATAAATCGTTAAAGGATTTGATTTATTCATTTATTTATTTACAAATATCTTATCCAGCCCAGGCTCATTGTCAATTAATTTATTAATTAATTATTAAAGAAATAGTACAGTCAGAAGAGCCTATTGGGTTTCTAGAGATCACACGCTTGGTATTTTATCAATTGATGTGTTTAATTACTTATAAATAAACTATTTAGTTCAGGTTTACTATAAATTAATTAATTTATCAATTACCGAATAATCGGTACAGTCAGTAAAGCCCATTGAGGTTTTAGGGATCACGTGCTTGGAATTTTATCTATTTATTTATTAAACTATAAATGAGTTCTTCAGTCTAGGTTTACTGTCAAATAATTTATTATTTTTTTAAGGAATAGGCGCTTGGCATTTTATTTACTTATTCACTATCACTAATAAGTGATCTTTTTCAAGCTTACTGTCAAATAATTCGTCAATTAATGACCGAATAAACTGTACAGACAGCAGTGTCTGATGGGTTTCTGGGGATACAGTTCTTGGAATTTTATTTATTTACTTATTTTAATAATAACTGGTCTTTCACAGGCTTACTGTCAAATAATTTGCCAATTAATGACTGAATAAACGGTACAGACAGTACAGCCTATTGGGTTTTTGGGGAATAGGTGATTAGATTTTTTTAAATTTAGTTATACTTACAATAAGTGGTCTTTTACAGGCCTACTGTCAAATGATATAATAATTATTCACCAAATCAACGGTATAGATAGTAGAGCCTTTTAGGTTTCTGGAAATTGAGCGCTTGAGATGTAATTTTTTTATTTATTTAATAAATAACTTATCCAGTCTAGGCTGACTGTCAATTAATTTATTAACTTCTTACCGTATAAACGGTACAGACATTATTAACTTCTTACCGTATAAACGGTACAGACAGTAAAAACTATTGAGTTTCTGTGGATTACACGCTTGGGACTTTATTTGTTTATTGATTTATTTATAAATAAACCCTTCAGTTGAGGCTCACTGTCAATTAATTTATTAATTAATTACCGGAAAAACGGAGCAGACAGTAGAGCTTATTGGGTTTCTAGGGATTAAGCGCTTAAAATTTCATTTATTTATTTATGTATTTACAGATATCTTATCCAGTCTAGGCTTTTTGTCAATTAATATATTTATTAATTATTGAATAATTGGTTCAGTCAGTAGAACCTATCGGGTTACTGGGGATTACACGCTTGGGACCTTATCTTTTTATACATTTATTTATTTATACATAAACTATCCAGTTTGGGTTTATTGTCAGATAATTTGTGAATGAAGGATCGAATAAACGGTACAGACAGTAAAGCCTTTTAGGTTTCTGGGGAGTAGGCGCTAAGGATTCTATTTACTTAGTTATTTTAATAATAATTGGTCTTTCACGGGCTCATTGTCAAATAATTTATTCATTAATTACCGAATAAACGGTATAGATAGTAATGCCTATTAGGTTTCTGGGGATGAGGCGCTTGGTGTTTTATTTATTTATTTATTTATTTATTTACTAATATCTTATCCAGCCCAGGCTCATTGTCAATTAAAAAAAGAAGAGCTTGGCTATTCGAGAGGTAACAACTTCAGGCACTACTGTCGTAAGGATTTATTAATTTTAATCCTATACTTTAAAAAGTGACCAAACGGAACAGACACTAGAGCCTATTGGATTTTCGGGGATTAAGTGCTTGTGATTGTTTTTATTTATTTATTTTTCACAAATATTTTATCTAGTCCAGGCTCATTGTCAATTGATTTATTAATTAATTACCGAATTACTGGTACAGTCAGCAGAACCTATTAGGTTTCTGGAGATTATAGACTTGGAATTTTATCTAATTATTTTTTTATTCATTCATTTCTAAATAAACTATTTAGTCCAGGCTTACTGTTAATTAATTTATCAATTAATTACTGTTCAAACGGTACAGACAGTAGAGCTTACTGGGTTTCTGGGGATCAAGCGCTTTGGATATTATTTATTTATCTATTTATAAATAAACTTATCAGTCCAGGCTCACTGTCAATTGATTTATCAATTAATTACCGAATAATTTATAGAGTCAGTTGAGCCTATTGGGTATCTGGAAATTGTGCGCTTATGATTTTATTTATTTATTTATTGATTAAGGGTATGATTTAAATGAATCCCTCAATATCAGTGCAGACAGTAGAGCGTATTGGGTTGTTTAGGGTTAGTTGTTTGGAGTATTACTAATTTATGAATTAATTGTCTGTAGTAAAGCGTATTTAGTTACTGCGGATTGATCCACGCACGTACTGGGGTATTGGGTAAAGCTACTTGGGTTGTTGTAGAATCGGGTGTATAGCACCATAAGTACCTACGAGAACGCTGGTATAGGTATTATAGGTGGCGTGGCAGACTCACTTTCTGCCAGTGTGGTACTTCTGAGCCTTCTTTATTAGTAGAATCTATTGCTTTATTTTCAACAGATTTTAAAAATAATAATTTTTAAATCTTTTATTTGAGTATGAACTAAGTGTGGTAACAATTGATTATTTTGTAATTAACTTTGAGAAGGTAGTTAACTTTAATTACTTTTTTGAGTGCCAGAAATCTTGGTTCCTAATTTAAAATATAGCAGAACCAGCGTTTTTAAGTTCGAAAATGTTGTTTTGGCTTGTTACAGGTTAGCTGTTTCAAAGTGTTATTGTTACAAAGAAAAGAATACATAACATAGAAATACTGCGTCATTATGAATTTGAGTGTTTATGTGGTAAAGAAAATTAAAGTTAATAGAATAAATATCTGTGGACTCAAAGAAGTATTGATATAAATTGAAAGTTTTAGTTAAAGGAAAAATTGCATTTAAAAGTCAGTTATTTAGCATAATATATAATATTGTACCACCTCTAGAGCATCAATTGGAAAAATGGGACAATTCGGAGTCTTGAAGCTTTTATAGGAGAAGCCAGAATAGGATCCTGAAAAAAGGAACAGTCCTGGTAAAATTAAAACGTACGATCACGAAAACTCAATACACATTGAGTATTCCACACAACCCATCAATTGGCAACGGGTGGTATCGTTACTGTTCAGCACTAGTCAGTAATACGTAAAAAAAGTAGATTGTCTGCTGTATTTTTGTACTTTTGGATGGGTTCAATTTAAAAACAACCTAAATTTTGATGGCAATATTGTGGTTAATTTTTAATGATTTTTTAATAGTGTCAGTATTTTTTATTGTGGATGATGTCATAAAATGTTTCAATCAGGATTATTATTTAAGGAATACGTTCGTAGAGAATCAATATGTTTTGCTTGATTGGAGTGGAATATCTTACGTATACTTACCTTTATTAAATAAATAATGCAATATTGCAAAATAACATCTATAAACACACTATACTCGATATTTTGAGCAGATAAATTTCTATAAATAAATGAGCAAGGCGTGTCAGGAGATCAAATTAATTGATTTAACATAGCTAAAGTTTAAAGTCAGAAATTGGTAACAAACTTTTTTTGATTGACGTTAGGAAACTTGTAATTTTTATGGTTATGTTTTGTGAGTGAACAAACTAAACTGTTTAGTTTTTACAAATACCACAGGAATCTAAGAGTTTTGGAAAATATTGCTGGTTTTTCTAGTATTTTTTTTTTGAGAACTCTACAAAAACTATCAAGTTAATTGTAACTTGGTACTCCCATAAGTTGAGTACCATATAAATACGGTCTGTAGTATCCATAGCAACCTTAATACTTGAGCGCGAAAAAATGTTTTTGTATTAATTTTTAAAATAACTTTAAAAAACTTGTCTCATAATATTTTTTATATTTTCTACGATAGGTTGCAAAAGGCTTACAGAAGTTGCAAGAGATGCTGTTTTACACAATTGATTTCTAAAGCCAAAGATTTTGACTTGCAGAAAGGTAATCAACATCTGATGATCACCACTGATTTGTCAAAGAAATACTAAAGATCATTTAATATATCTAAAGGTAACGTACTTTTTCCGCACTCGGGTGGTTTTGGGAGGCTGGTACTTCCTCGGGCGAAAAAGCAGTTTTCCAGAACTCGTTCGAAAAGTCTCCTTTACGAACCTCGTTACGACCCTCGCCTTCGGCTCGGGCCGCAAACCTCTCGGTTCGCAAACAAAGACTTTTCAATTTCGTAGGAAAACTACTATTTCTCCCTATCGGGCGCAAAGTGAGGGCCCAAAGTACTTTTCGTGCATGCGTCATGGGCCCAAAGTGGAACTTTTCTGCCCTAGGGCGGAAAAGTACTTTTCTGCCCTAGGGCGCAAAGTACTTTTCTGCCCGCCGGGCGCAAAGTAATCACAATCCTTTGTACACCATAATTCATACTTTTTT
>NW_019384275.1:172842-212607 GCF_000648655.2 Copidosoma floridanum | reverse complement strand
AGTGTTACGTCGGCGCAACGTATTATTTGAGCCTAAGCTTTCGCTCAATAGCTCGGGATTCACACTGGGCGCGTAGGTGAGACGCGGGGTTAAAAAAGTAATTCAGCTTAACGACGCGTTACTCAAAAAGGGGTACAATTGCTTTCACGCGACTAAGACTGACTGCTGTGCAATATTCCGATGCACTTGCTCGCGGCTTTCTTTTGCCAAGAGCGGTATATACCTTGTTCACGATCTAGAAACTGTTAACACCGTCACGAGTAAGGATATCGTACGTAATTTAACCTTGACACACTAATATCGTGGTGGGTATTTGCCTTAATCCGATCATTCGTTGTTATTCTGATGGTATTATTACCGCGGAGAGCAACGGATGGTGCGTGGCTAATTTGCTATTCCCGGTGACCGTCGGGTGCCAATACTGTGGCGAGTAATGGTGTTCGCGCAAACAAAACACTTTATAATTCCCGGTGATCCACGGGTACTAATATGGCGTTCGCGCAAACAAAACACTTTATACTTCCCGGTGATCCACGGGTGCGAATACGGCGTTCGCGCAAACAAAAACACTTTATACTTCCCGGTGATCCACGGGTGCTAATACTATGGCGAGTAATGGCGTTCGCGCAAACAAAACACTTTATAATTCCCGGTGATCCACGGGTGCCAATACTATGGCGAGTAATGGTATTCGCGCAAAAGGAAACACTTGATCAAAAGAAAGAATCTTTAGAAATATGATACTTGGTCACTTATTTTTATTTAAACGTGAAAGTTGCTACAGGCGTTGAACCAGCGTAGACAGAAGCCGCGCTCGAAGAAGATCAAGTGGCAGTAGAGACGGACTCTGGTAACCAGTCGATCGTTCGAGGGTGGTAGCGAAATTCGACTGTGTCCTCGCTTCGTAGTAGACTGGGTTGTAGCAGAGTCGGGCTCTCACTACTCAGTCTACTTTGAAGGGTATCGTTGAGTCGAGTCGAGTCGAGTCGAACTCCGAACTACGAACTGCAAACTGATTTTCCTCTGGGCCAACGGGCCTTTTTATTGCGAGAAGCGGACCTCGGTCACGCGCTGGCTCGAAAAACGCAGGAAAACTTGCCGGGGGAAAATTTTGAAGAAAAGACAATAGCTGAAGATCTAATTGGCTAGAACTGCTCTAGTTTAGCCACTCAGAAATGGGCACATCCCACATCCGGCTTGTTCTCCTCTGTGCGTCAAGAGAAGGGAAGGTGATTCACTTACTCATGCCCTTCCTTTCTCTTTTACATCAAAAGTTGACAGAATTTCAATATATTTTAACCTTAACATTACGACAAGGTATTGTTAATATTTACTAATGCTACATATCGGTTGTTCGTTCAGCTAAGCTCATTGCAAAAAGAGCGGTGAAAATCGCTTAACAATTCAATTGATGCTAGGGTGAACAAACGATTGGTGAGTTGTTAGTTAATACTACTACTTGAGCGCTAAAACGGTGGCTGCGGCCGTACTAACTTATAATTAGCGGTGATATTAATAATAATAGTAATAACAATAATAATAATAATGATGATAATAATAACAGTAATAATCATAATAATGATAATAAGAATAGCAGTTGTTAGAATACTAGTGCTTTGCTTGTTGGGAGTTAACATAATTTGTTTTACCGGTAGTTTGAATGTTAATAATGTTACAAAAATAATGGGGAATTTTTGGATAATTTTGGTAAACATGTTTTTCTGCTGCTAGTAGTTGGAGAGGGAGTCATCTCGTGGTACCCTGGGGAATCAGAACTCTGTTACCCTTATTGGAGGCAGGCATACGGACTCTCTCTCCGAGTCAAGCATACATTTATATTATTATCATTTTCTTTTCCACATCTTTCCACCTTCTTTTCTTACTTTTCTTTAATTCTTTTCACGTAGCCAAAAATATACATATATGTATATATGAACGTTGTAGTGTGGTGCATTTAGGCAAAGCATACGTACATTGTACCGATACATGGGATTGTTCGTGCATGCACGCGTTTGACGACGCATCAGAATATTGTACTTCAATGTTTCTGCTATTTTTTTCCATGTATAGGTATAACATTATGAAATATTTTTACTACAAACTATAGGGAATCAGGATAGTTAAGTAAAAACTTGATTCATCATCGTAAAATCGTTTATTATTATTAAAAAAAGCATAATGCGGTATTATACACTATATTACACACCATATATTTTTTTATTATCTTTTATTTAATTTTTTGTTTGTTTCTTTTTTCTCAGCTCTTTGGTTGGATCACTTACCCATACCAAATATTTCCCGGTCTAAAATTGTAAAGTTGCATAATATGCCGATATTTCAAGCTCTGGNTTACTTAGGGCACAAAGTGTAACTGCCACTCTTACCCTCTGGCTACAATTTGCACTTTCATAATCGCGTCTGGTGAGCCCAAAGTACTATTCTGCCATGAAGCACAAAGTTAATTATCAAACACAAGGTGTGTTCACGAGTTCTACTTGTACCCTCAGGAGATAACTGTTGAACATTAAAATATTATAAGTTTTTATCAAGATTTCAAAGAAATGACTTCAAATAAAATAAAAATTCTTTTTTTGTCAGCTATTAAGTAAAAATAATTTAATAGCTAATATTTCAGACTAAAAAATAAATATCTTGTGACACATAACATTATTGCATGGCCCCCTTCCCCGAGCGTAAATATTCGTATGATTCAACGAAATCCCCGTCCCCTAAAACTGTCCATGGCATTTGGGTAAGACCCCTTAGCAATCACCACAGATTGCTTGTTTTTGTTAAAGTTATAATAACTACTATTTATGAACTCTATCACCTACTCTAGGTGTTATTATCTTGATGGTATTATCGGATTGTTATACCACATATCACAACATGCAAATTTATTATTTACGAGAAATATACCATGGCATGCAAATTTACAACGCACGGGGCTTAAGATGTAAATATTTAAACATAATTGGATATTTGTTACCTGATACCGTTCAATAAATGGTCCATGTATTGGAGAATAACTTGTTTGGAATGGAATTCGCTTAGTGTTAAGAACATAATTGTTTTTTTTATGGAACGGCCTGTCGATAGAAACAAATTCAGTCTCGGCGTATGAAGAGTTCCAGGTGCTTGTGAAACTATTAGTTTCGGCTTTTTTTTCGCTAGACTTCTCCATAGTACTGCAGACAATTGCTAAAATAAAAATATGATTCTTTTAGAATAAAATTTAACATTACTGTATTTTGCAATTTTTATTTTGTTTACTTTTTTAATCAACATTTTTAAAGATTTTTTTTTCTTGGATATAAATAATAAAAGAATGTATACATATAACTTTTGTAAGCCATCACAAGTATTGTACTATTGTAAATAACAGTTTTAAAAAAATATAACGTTTTGCTGATCGGATGTATTCAGATATATATATCTTTCTAATCTTTCTTTATATGGTTATTACTACATTCTGTTATTATTTAATAAAATTCAAACTTTTATTTTTAATATGTTATTTAATAGTTATAAATAGACTAACTAATAATGATGAGAATAATATAGGGCCACATATGACTAACTGGCTAGTGACACCTCTGACAGAAAAACCTAGGAAAACAATTTGTCTACACTCGATGAGCGGTGGAAAGCTACTAACTAAAATGTTGTGCAAAGAAATGCACCTTGCGCCAAGCTTTAGTTAAAACTTCTTTATCTTACATGCTATGGGGCCGGTACTTGCTGACTTCATGTATTTAGGCTTCGTGGCTCGCTTCGGTTGTCACTTGACACTTCCAAGAGCCACGAAGTATACAGTCAGCTTTGTTAGGTGACGACTTTCGTTACGTATGACTCTTTTAAGAGTCTTAAAATTTTATCATTGAGGGAATAAATAGGATATAAAATAGAATAAAATAAAAATTTATTTATTTACGCAAGTTGTTACTTAACACTAGCCGTTGATTACTGATGCCCCTCGAGATATATAAGTCATATAAGAAAGTTTATTAGCTGTCTAAAAAATAGGATTAATTACTTTTTGGAATTCTGGCTTCTCTAATAAAAGCAGCCAAAAAATAACTTGATATTTCTGGACAAGAATAGAACACTCAATCCTTTAGGTTTCTCTGGTTAGGAGACTAGCACGCTCACCACTGAGGCTTTGAAGCTCATCCTAATATTTTCTTAATATTTTCTTATAGTTCTTATAAAGTGACTTTTAAACAACCTTTTTTACGTCTACTTTTTTTAATAACCTTAAATCTACTTTATAACTGTCACTTAATATAGTTTTAATCCCTAAAGAAAATAAAATTATGACCACGCTCATTTTACGGTTCATTGTGGTTCATAATTGAACAAAATCAATTTAAATTATTGGAATGCAATATCATGGGCTAACACGAGATATTTATTAGTTAATTTCTCTATTAGCTAAAAGCTTTGGGTAATACAGGGCATAGCCCATTGTTAAAAAATCGTTAGTATAAGCTGATACGATTTTATGAAGTAGGAAGAGGAAATAATTCAGAGACCTGTTAACCATTTATTTATGGTATAAGCTACATCTATCATATTTATATGATACAAAAAAAAATATTAGCAACGATACCAGAATTGTTTTTATACAATATATGCATAACGTAATGAATATGTCTTTGAATCATTATCTTTATATATGGTAACACAAGCATGGTAACGCTTTAAAATCTCACCTTCTAACACACGAAAACAGCTTATATTTTTTGGATACGGTTCAGGATATCCTGGACTGTAAAATTCTTGTTTTATGGAATCTCCTTCTTCAAATTTCATACAAGCATCCAGATCTTCTCTTTTAACTCGTATAATATTTGCTATGTTTGAAAGTGATGTGGTCTTATCTATGCGTACTACGTCGGATATCTAAAAATAAAGTTTTATTTTTTGTTTGACTTAGTAGAGATATTAGTTTTGTTTTAGCATAAAACATATTGTTGAAAATATTTGTCAATAAAGAATTACTTTATATTAAGCATCAAGTACAAATATCTGAGAAAGTTATTACATAAAATAAGTTTTACTTAAAACATGTGATGGATCGAAAGCTTAATATATTTTGCAACGTAGTCAATTTCAAAGGTTTATTTATCAAGATAGTATAGATAATCATTCTTATCAGTATAGTAGCTTATTGTATTAGTCCATTTATGCAGTATGTAATCGTTTTACAATATATTTATTGAATCATGCTTTTTATTTACCGTACATTTGTTATCAGTTAGATCTTATGTTTTTTGGATTAATTTTATAGCTCAAATAAAAAGTAGTAGGGCTTATGTGTTGGTGTATAATATGTAACAACGATAATGACAATAATAGCAATTATGACAAAGAGTAGTTAATGGCGGGGATGATGATGAGAATTGTGACGAGGATGGTTCTAGTAATTGTTAGAGGATCTTAATGACAATGACGACGTCAACTATGGTGATAGTAAAAATAACGTCAAAAAAAATAACTATTCACGAATAAAATTAAATTATATTTTTAAGACATAATGAAATATTGTCAGGTCAGTCAGTTGTCTAATTATTCTATGGTTCAATAAATGTTGAAGGTCTATGATTAGTAATAAATCTAAATATAACCTTATTACTGTTGAAAATGATGATATCTGAATTTTATTTCTATTAAACTTTTCATAAAAAGTATCAATAATTTATAAAAGTAAAATGGACCTTAGTGGTTATACCCAAATGCCGTGGAAAATTTTTTCGATTTTTGACTCC
The DNA here is from genome assembly GCF_000648655.2 of Copidosoma floridanum. The sequence continues at coordinate 206,836 of NW_019384275.1, read as the reverse complement.
CCTCTCTCCCATGTAAACTTTGTGTTAATCAGAATTAAACCTCCCCTTTCCAAAGTTATGTTGACTTACTTTTTTTTCTACATTTTCCAAAAAAAATTTGAAATAATATATTTATAGATTAATAACTGTTGAACATTAAAATATTATAAGTTTTTATCAAGATTTCAAAGAAATGACTTCAAATAAAATAAAAATTCTTTTTTTGTCAGCTATTAAGTAAAAATAATTTAATAGCTAATATTTCAGACTAAAAAATAAATATCTTGTGACACATAACATTATTGCATGGCCCCCTTCCCCGAGCGTAAATATTCGTATGATTCAACGAAATCCCCGTCCCCTAAAACTGTCCATGGCATTTGGGTAAGACCCCTTAGCAATCACCACAGATTGCTTGTTTTTGTTAAAGTTATAATAACTACTATTTATGAACTCTATCACCTACTCTAGGTGTTATTATCTTGATGGTATTATCGGATTGTTATACCACATATCACAACATGCAAATTTATTATTTACGAGAAATATACCATGGCATGCAAATTTACAACGCACGGGGCTTAAGATGTAAATATTTAAACATAATTGGATATTTGTTACCTGATACCGTTCAATAAATGGTCCATGTATTGGAGAATAACTTGTTTGGAATGGAATTCGCTTAGTGTTAAGAACATAATTGTTTTTTTTATGGAACGGCCTGTCGATAGAAACAAATTCAGTCTCGGCGTATGAAGAGTTCCAGGTGCTTGTGAAACTATTAGTTTCGGCTTTTTTTTCGCTAGACTTCTCCATAGTACTGCAGACAATTGCTAAAATAAAAATATGATTCTTTTAGAATAAAATTTAACATTACTGTATTTTGCAATTTTTATTTTGTTTACTTTTTTAATCAACATTTTTAAAGATTTTTTTTTCTTGGATATAAATAATAAAAGAATGTATACATATAACTTTTGTAAGCCATCACAAGTATTGTACTATTGTAAATAACAGTTTTAAAAAAATATAACGTTTTGCTGATCGGATGTATTCAGCAACGTTACCGTAAAGTCTCGCTAAAATTTTGTTCTTATTGCTTTATTAATATATCTTACAGTTGAACGTGAATTCTATGAACCGTAGTCATTGAGATTTAAGTAATAAAAATTTAATGAAGCCCCATTCTTTTATTTAATATTCTTTTTCAGGATGCCTTTTTTACTCATTATTTCATTTGCTTTTTTAGCAGTTATAAATCGAATGAATAATTATATATCAGCTAATAAGGTACTCCAAGTTTAGCTTCCAGCACAAGAAACTTATTTTTATTACTTCAATAATTCTGGTGTGAGTCATTCATTTATATGATCATTTCGTTAATGAATTCTTTCCAGAGGTTAAAAAATTTTACCAAGAAGTAGTAAATGTTTTCACCCATTGCAGCCTTTTACATATTGCTTGCAGCTGTGACCTACCCTTGATTTTCACCTCTTGAAGCTTTGTTTGAATTGAGTCTTGATAAGATCAATTTATGCACAGTTGTAAAATTAAAAAGAAATTTCATTAATTAACATAAAAGTGACGAGCACCACTCATGGGAACTCAAAAATATATGAATAGGCTATTGTACTTAACAAGAATTGTTCTTTTAGAGTTCTTTTTTTTTCACAGATTTAAATAAACTAAAAACGGAATTTCTTATAGATTATAAAGGCATTTCTCATAAATATCAGTTTCTACTCTCATGTTTATATTGAAATACGAAAGTAAATGTATAATAAATTACAGAAACAGATGTGGTAAATCAAAAAAAGACACATCAATACACAAGTAAAAACTCGAAAACATAATAAATATGATGTCTAAAGATGATTATAGACGATTATATTTATCTAAGCTTAGAGGGTAATTTGGTGATAATAATGTTCTTCCGTAGGAAATATATATTCCTATAACGCTTACGATTGATTTTTATCAAAAAGTAGAAGGTAATGGCAAATAATGAATGAAATTACATATTTGAATATGAAAAAGCCTAGCACCGTTACGTTAAGAACTATTGTAATTAGAAGTTTGAATGTAATACTGTGAGTAAATCTTTAAGTAGTAGACCAGAAAAAAAAATTTTGTGTAAATCTTAACTTAGTTAGAAATTTTTAATTACTTAGGGCACAAAGTGTAACTGCCACTCTTACCCTCTGGCTACAATTTGCACTTTCATAATCGCGTCTGGTGAGCCCAAAGTACTATTCTGCCATGAAGCACAAAGTTAATTATCAAACACAAGGTGTGTTCACGAGTTCTACTTGTACCCTCAGGAGGAAAAACAATACATTCGACTCAGACACACACATACACCCAACAGAAAAACATTCTCGAGCAGACTTGAACACCGATTTTGCGCAATACGAGTGACTGCAAGGATAATGAAAAATGTAAAATTAGGTACAAGAAAGGCTTCGGAAGCATTTTCTAAATACTACTTTGTAGCTGGATTTATGTATATGGCAACATTATGAATAGAAAACAACTTATTGCAAATTCTTCGTACCCTATGTTTGTTGTTCACAACTGATTTCTTCGGGTTTGGATATACAGCTTTGATTTCGGACTAGAAATTCTAGAAAGCCCCTGAGTTATTGTATTGTTCTGCTAGGTCTCATAAAAGTTGCTCAACTGACTCTTAATAAGCGATTCATGGCTTTATTACCGCAATAATCCCTATAGTAATTTTTGCTGCAAGTGTGAGTAAGATGTCGACCTAATTGTATGGGAAATGGGAAGCGATATACTATGTGTGACTGTCCGCTGTTTCGGAGCATCTGCTAACACTTTGATGCATTGTGGAGGAAGGGAATCGTGTAGAGAATGTGTATTTTTTTTTTGTTACAAGGGAAAGTACATTATTGTTCTCTTCTTTGGTTCAGGGGCAATAAAGCATTTTTGTACGTGAGCGTATTCTGGAATATTTAATTTAGACCATTGGGACTGTCCATCAAGGTGTTTGTTGCATATTTCTTTACAGGGTTCCTGTTTTTGTCTGTATTTTCTTACCGTTATATGCTTCTCTTTTTCGTTCCCACGTATTAGCGATTGAATCTCCCTCTGTTTGCAGCGAGCTTATGTTTTCTGAAGATTCAATGGGGATAAAAGCGTAGTCTAGATTTTCAGAGGTCTTCAGCAGCTCTTTAAGACTTATTTTCAGGGATACTCTACACTTTTTAATGTTCGGTATAGTATCGGATTTATCTTATTTTCCGTTTCGTCTGTTACATCCCAAGTTGGTACAAATAAATCATATTATGAGTAAAAACGCAATTCATCCGTAAAATTCATACAAGACGTATTGTGTATTTACAGTAAGCTCATATAATAAGTAGAGCGTATACATCACTTATATGCGTGTGTGGGTATTAGCTTTAAGATTAATGTTTCATAATATGCTGACATATAATACAGGCAGCCTCGGTATAAGAATGCATGTGTGAATTAATATTGTACGTAACATGTATGAATGCATACATCGTATTGTATGTATGAATGAATAGTTTACTTGCGCATTGATTGTCCATTTCTAACAATGTATACTAATTTAAAAATTGTAATTAACACATCATTTCAGTATACTTAAAACTGATTGTAAAATCCCTGAAAGGATTCATTGCGAAATTTGTAAAATTATTTGTCACACCAGAACTTGTGTTTGGCGTTTTTTTTATTGTTGATACAAGTTTTCAACACGAGTTATCCATAGTATAAAAATAAATATTTTTACTCAATTAAAAACAACAAATAAAGCTCACGAGCTGAATCCTAAGAGAGCCATGAATGACACTAAAATAAAATGGTTAAGACCATACTCTAAATAAGTCTGGTCATAGCACGTCCAACTTTTTTTCCTCTTCAAAAAAGGAGTTAGTCTATCTTATGCTTTGCATTGGTTCCCGATTATTTCACGTATTTAACTTATTACTGAATATTTGCAATTCCACGAGCAGTAGGGTGTGGCCAAACTTCTTTTCCCGTTTCATTTATTTTTTACGGCCTCTCACAAGCTTCTAGTGCTATTGAAAAACAACTTTTTTAAAGACATAATACTTGATTGTAATGTACTAGGTCTCCATTATTATTAATCCATTGTCTTTTGAGTTCCATTTACTAATGAAACAGTGACTTTAAAATGAGTTTCTGAACCTCGTTAATTTATGAATAATCTGATCTTGAGATAAGAAAATTATTATCTCCGAGTATAGGTCGTAAATAGATGGTTGGTAAGAGTTTTTGAGATGGTTCGGCCAATTTAGGAATTTTTGAATCCAGTTGCTTGAGTGCACTTACTTTGACATGGCTGATAAACACAATAGTACAAACGTTGTTTTTTACATGGTCTACGTTGGTGTAAGCCAAACTTTTGCTTTTTCGGTGGTGGTATGCCACACTGCATCCACTGGGATCTCTATCTAGATGACGATGCATCAAACCAGAGTGGGTCGTTGGTCACCGCTGTTACCAAAATAAGCCTGTTACGGAAGGTTTCCGACAAAGAATGGTAGAGACTTTTCTTAAGTCGAATCCGTTTATGAAACAAAATCGAGAGAAAGTGTTGCAACTGCCCGGAAACTCTCGCAAAACTGCCATTCACCACCGTTGCACAATCGTAGTTCTCAAGCCCTGGCTCCTCCGAATCCTAAAAAAAATCGGAGAGGCATCACCTTATTTTCAGGGACAATACAAGCTTTCAATCTGTGTACTGACTCGGTCTTTCGACCTAGCTACTGACGAGTACTTGGGTGCTCGGCTCAGAAACAAAAAGCGTAAGCCACGGTTGTTAACTGGCTATTCGGGCCACATCTGTGATGATATACACATATACTAGTGGGGCTTCACCACCTTGTGCGCTTTACGCGCCAACTTCCTAATACTATATTTTAAAATAAAAGTTATGTGATCTTATATAACTACTTTAGATACAGTCTTAAATTATGATACCGCTTATGTATCTATATGTTGATCCGTATATTTGATCTATCTTGGATATGATACACCAAGCATAGATCTAGAATAGATTCTTCGCGGATAATTCTTTATATTCTGAGAAAGACAGTCAAAAATTTCAATGCACAGTGATTGGGTCATTTATCACTACTCAAACTAACTAGAATAATGAATTTCGGCTCTTTGACAATCTGAGACACTCTCTCTCGCGCTTTGTAAATAAGTGAGTAGAAAAGGGCTATTTATGACATAAAATTTAAGGTCAACTTTGTTACATGATACCTACATCTATTATAAATAATTCTGGTGATTCTTCTGACAGTCAACTATGTATATATATATAAGTAGTTGTTGCAACACTTTGGCCCGTCAAAACAAACCCCCATCACTCGGATAGGGGTCTGCTTTGACGAAGCCAAAGTGTTGCATGTAAGTATTTGTGAGGTGGGAGTATGAAAAACTGTCGAGCGGAGGGGAGAACATGCGAAATCTAAACTTTGCGAAAAGAGAGAGAGAGAGAAAGAAAGAGACGTGGAGAGCGATGATGTGTAATATGAGAAGTATTCTATTACTTACGTGGTATATTGCTTCGACGTGCGCAAATTGATCTCGCAATTTGTCTCTTTGTATTAATTTAGTGAAAATGAACGAAGTCACACTGGGTATTTTAAATTTTATAAAAAAATTTTGAAATTCGTATAANGCAAATTGATCTCGCAATTTGTCTCTTTGTATTAATTTAGTGAAAATGAACGAAGTCTTACTGGGTATTTTAAATTTTGTAAAAAAAATTTGAAATTTTTATAAATACAATTAAGTAACAAACATTAAATCTTACAAGAATAATTTTACAGTTTTTATTTTATCACATTTATTATATACTAAGTATCACAACACATAATAAACAATGTACATTAAAAATTTACATGACACTTCACTTCCTTTATCGATGTTACAGCTCTAATCTATTAACTGTAATGGCCTCGTAATATATCTATCTCGCCGCATATATACTAGTCCACCGGTTTTCCTTAAAATGTGCAAATATTAAGTACGGATCATTCCGGGGCACCTCCACAGCATAGTCGTATGTGTACCACGTTAGCTCGTCATATACGATTTCTCGCGGCCACGTTGCTTGTAATTGGGGGAACGAAACGACGTACCCCTGGTAATACCGATATTGACCTTCGTACACTATCACTTCCATCAACACATTCACTACTGCTGGTCTGGTGAACGGGTATGGGCGTAATCGTCGTAAATGTTGTAAACGGAAAAACTCCCGTACAGATGGTAGTATACGGGCTTCTTCAATTTCCGCCTGATCGTTACCATCACTCACTGTTGCACCTTCAAAGAGGTCCGTTGGCTCAGTTGGAAGCATTTTAGTAACTGACTTCTTTTTCTTTAAGTTCTTAAATTCGTAAAGTATTTTTTACACAATGTTGCAGAATTTTCCTACCTTACACCCCTCCCTCCCATCACAGACATGTGTAAAAACGCTAGGTATAAAAATAATCATATATAGATATGAGATCAGAGATAGATCGCTCGACCAATGAGATCGTTTTTTAGCGAGCCACGCGTCGGCATAATACATTGGCACTCTATGAACAAAAATCAGCACATTCCTGAAAATAAGTCCTAAAGTTTGTCCGATTGTCCGACTGTAGGTCATCAGGTGGTCCAAAAACGCAAAAAATTTTTTCGAAGAGGTTTTCAGCTGTTTTTATAGAATTCGCTTTCCTCACTGGTATTACAATTATGAATTTCGTTAGTCCGTATTGTACTGTTAATATCCATCGGTTGCCTTTTCCCGTTTCTGCTAATAGGCCGTAAAAATCGATCGATATATTTCCGAACGGGAAGGCCGCAGTATCTGTTATGATCATGGATAACCTTGTTTTCATACGAACTAACTTGTTTTTTCGGCAGTTTTGTTCTAAAATTAATTGTGCCCTCGTAATCCTTTTTGTAAACTAAGTCATTTACTTCAGATTGTGTAAGCCATGCTATTTTTATGTTTTCCTTGTTGCCAACTACGTCTAGCTTAAGTTGGCACAACTAGTATCCTTCTCTGTCATTTCTAACAGCTACAAATTCATTTTTCCAACATATACTTTTGTCGGTGATTTTCTCACCGTCGTTCTGACGTGTTGAGCCTCCAGCCAAGGGACTGGGTGACTTGCCATGGTCCTAATAAGGGGAGGAGGCGGTACAAATCAGAAGAATATAATTCTGCCCCTGCAGGTCAATGTGTACACACTTTCTATAAATTTTCCTCTCGAAGTGGACTTTTCTCTTTCATCAAGTGTTCTAAAGTAACTATAAAGGTTGGAGAGTGAGTTCTGTTGTGTCTTTTAAGCGGATGTAAGACTTAGTTCAGTGATTAAGCTACGTGTTAAAAGAGTGCATTTTAAGCGGATGTAAGACTTAGTTCAGTGATTAAGCTACGTGTTAAAAGAGTGCATTTTAAGCGGATGTAAGACTTAGTTCGCTAATTAAGCTACGTGTTAAAAGCGTGCATTTCAAGCAAATGTAAGACTTAGTTCGGTGACTAAGCTGTGTGAGAAAAGCTCGAGCAAACCAGGCCACTGTAAACTTGTCTAAAAAGTTAATCAAGGAGGAACAAGAAAGAAAGGACCGTCAACTTAGGTTCTGACGTTAAAAGCAGCAGCCTAATTATTTCCATCGCCACGAGTACTCTCGTGTAGGATTAATATCATCGTTGTGGTCAACTTTGTAAGATCTTGCGACTGCGTGCGCGCAAGCAGTGGCTAACCAACGATTAATAGAAGTCAGTTAAGTAAAGAAAAATAAAAACTTGTTAGAACATTGTAAGCGCGAATCTGAACCCTCATAATTTATATTATTTGTAAAATTAATTATTTTCGGCATCACTGAATTATTAAATTATTAGATAAGACATAACTTGGTTGTTGATTATATTTCTTTGCTTAATTAAAATACTCCAATTACTAAATTATATAAAGTATTCTAAGAATCAAAATTTTAATTGACAGAAACATAAATTTTACTTTGATAAATAAATTATATACCAAGGAAAAATTAAATACATAACGGATGACAAAGACTTTGCGAGGACGTAAGATAAAGAGACAAAAAAAAATACGCTATGACCGTATTACATTAGATAAATTCAAACAGTAGGTCAACGCCAGCTTGGCGTACAATATACCAACACCTCTCTACACATACCATTCGTTGAAACGTAACACCACAACCCCGAGACAACGATTTAAAAGAAAAGCATTCTGTAAAGAAGAGCGAATAAGGCCTTTGGGCCGACGGCTGGTTCTTGACGAATAAAAATTAAATTTATTTGTTTGTAGAACGAATCTACGAGTTCCACCCTTCACTTTGAAGTTCAGACGTAACAGCATAAATAAAGAAAACTTGGAATCTCTTCCAACTTCTTAACATTTTAAACCTTCAGGAGTAACCTTTGGTCAAAATCGTGTTTATAAAATACCAGTTAGAATGAGAGTTTCCATGGAGATTCCTGTAACGCAAACTAGCAGCCCCGGGCAAGCATACTTGCGCTTGATAAAAACTACTCCTGATATATTCATAGGGAAGGCAGCAGTAACATACAATAAAGGCTGCTGTTTCACGATGGCTGTAAACACTAGAGAAGAGCCAGTAGAAATTGAGAACCCTTTGAAAAATTTCGTACCTTTTGATCTAGATGATTCAGAAAATTTGCTCGATTCAGATTTTAGAAATGATGTTCCCAATACAACAACAGAGGAAAGAATTAAATATATTACGGAAAAACTTTGCTGACATCATTATGATAAGAAAAGCTATAAACAACTTTTGCCAAATAGTAAAAGAGTATTCACATCTATTTTATATTAAAGGTGATGCTGCTCCACGTACGTCGTATGTACAACATAATATACCAACAACTGACGATAAACCTGTTTTTACTAAACAGTATAGATACCTTCCTGCTTTACACAAGGAAGTTAGGGATCAGATCGATAAATTACTACAAGAAGAAACCATTAGCTATTCTTCTAGCCCGTACAATAAATCGCTGTGGATTGTCCCCAAAATGCCAGGACCCAACGGAGAAAAGAGACATTGTCTTGTAATAAATTACAGAAAATTAAATGCTAAAACTATCGCTGATGCTTACCCATTGCCTAATATTACAGAGATATTAGAGCAAATTGGAGGGTCAAAATTTTTTTCAGCATTCGACCTTGCTAATGGATTTTATCAAATTGAAATATCTCCAGAAGATCGCCATAAAACAGCTTTCAGTACTCCCTACGGACATTACGAGTATACAGGTATATTGTACACCTGTGAGTACAAATCTGGACGTTTGAATTCAAATGCTGACGCTTTATCGCGTAACACTGCAGATTCTTATAAAATAAATACCGCAAAAGATGATATAGATTTTAAATGGAGGCGTAAAAGTGTTAAAAAAATTTTAACATCCAGCAGTAACAAAAGCAGTAGTTGCTCTAACAGTTCAAGCTCTGATAGCGAGTCTAGTAATCATAAAACATTACAGTCCCGTATGTTACCCTTAAAACCTATTTTAAAAATCCTTCGACAAACAAAAACATCTATTTGATAATAAAACTACTGTCTTCTTGCTCCTTTGCCATAATTAAGGAAATTTAAATGAAAAAACGTGGAATCTTGGAGCACGGCTATTTATTTTATATATTAGTTGGACAATGTGATCCAATATTTCGGAGTCATCCTGACTTCCTCTTCAGGGAACTGTACAATTTACAATATTTAATTACATTAAATGAAAATATAAGTCACCTATGCAGATGTGAACATGAAAATGCCAAACGCAGCATGACTGATAAAGACTAGTCAGTCATAACTACAGCAATGGAATACTAATAACTAAATAATCTTAATATTATAAACTTTATCAGTCAAAATGTATGTACAGTTAAGTTATCTACAATATAAGTCACATCCTGACTCAGCACATGTAACTGAAAGATATTAAATGTAGTAATATGGTGTTAAGGTCTTGTCACCACATAAGGGTGCACTCGCGGTCAATGTATGTACAAGGAAACAAGGACCAACAGAAACGTGGCCATCAAGTGGCACACCTATCAAGCAACAGTCGTCAAGAGCAACGCCACCCATGCATCCTGTCTCTAAGTTCAAATAAAAAGGACTTTTAATGATCATGTAGTTTATTGGTATCTAGTTTTCTATTAACATTACGATTGAAGTACGAAATATATAACATCTCCGAAAATTCCCTTTTAAATTTGTTGTTTTCTTGGTCCAAAATTTTGACTTCATCGAACTTGAAAGTATGGCTGAACTCAGAACAATGCGCGGCAATGACAGAATTTTTTTCACACTTGTGGACCATTCTCTTATGTTCGTCAATACGTGTGGCCAACCTGCGCTTACTTTGGCCTACATGGAACAAACCACACTCGCACTCTATCCTGTAAACAATGCCACTTCTTTTCAATTTTGGAGTCTGATCTTTACCTAGTCGGATTATGTTCGTAAATTTATTAGAGTTTTGGAAAATAGTTTTTAATTTGTGTTTAGAAAAAAATGAACGGAGAGTCTTTTCGAGACGAGGATAGAAGGGTAAAATAATGAATGAGAGTCTAGAACTACTTTCCATGACTGGTGGCGACATCTCACAATTGGTGAGTGAGTTAATGTGGTTTTTGTTTTTATTAAATCTATTGATAATACTTATTCTGGCTTTAATGTATTTTTCTATGAAATATGTAGGGTAACCATTCATGGTAAGAGCTCGTCTCGCTCGATCGATGTTCCGCGACCTAAACTTCGGATCTGCTAGTTTGAAACATTTGTCAATTAATGAAAAGACTATTGCGATTTTTTGTGACACTAGGTTCTGAGAGAAAAAGTTTAGAAGTCTACCGAAAGATGAAGGCTTACTATATAAATCTATTTCACAAACGGAATCTGCGATACGAGTGATGGTGACGTCAAGAAACGGAATGACGCCGTTGTCTTCACGTTCAACCGTGAACTGTATGAAAGGGTTGAAATCATTAAAAATTCCCAAAACAGTGTCAACACTGTCCGATCGGATGATCAAGAGACAGTCTTCCACGTATCTCCTATACATCAAGCAAGAATCTCTACATCTCGGCAACACGGAATAATAAACGATAATTTTTTCAGAGAAATATTGTCCAAACCAATGCATGAAGAACTCAGTCATGTAAACATTAAAATAACTGTATGTTTCGCTAAATGTGTTTATTTATTAAATGAAATTAGACAACAAAAATTAATAGAATACCATAACAGTCTCTTTAGCGGACACAGAGGCATGGATAAAACTCATCGAAGAGTAGGAGAATTGTATTGGTGTTACGTTGAAGACGGCTTAGAAGTAAATTTTGTATTTAGGCCTAAGCTTTCACTCAATAGCCTGGGGACATGACAGCAAGGATTGAAGACGGAGCACTGGAGTAGGAACGGGGTAGATGATTGCAAAAGGGTTAGCTAACTACTTGGCCATCAGTATTTACACCCACGGCACGTAACTGGCCATTTATTTGGTAATGGTAACTTGGTTCTCTTTTAAGGAGTCTGTAGCCGTTGGTTGCCGGTATTTTACTATCACACGACGCATAGTTTTAAAAATTAGGTTGGCTAACTAAGAACTAGTTGCCTGGCCATCGGCATTTGCACCAATCGGCACACAACTTGATTTTTACTTAGGGGCTAGTTGCTTGGCCATCGGCATTGGCTCCAACCGGCACACAACTTAGCGTTGTTTCCTTCAAAATATTTTTTGAATTAAAATTTTTTTTTCACCATTTGCTTGGCCATTAATATCTGGATTGAACGGCACGCAATAGTGGGTCTTATGCGAAACGAAAAACAACTATTGGGGGATATATAAAAATTAAGTTAAAAAAAATATTATTACTTACTTTTATTAAAAAGAAGAAAAAAAAGGGGTACAAGTGGCTCTCGAGGTAAGATCCGGGTGGCCGGGTATAATTTAAATCAAAATGGTGGACCAGATTCTCTAGGTCATGAATAGATTTTGACCGGATTCTCCAGATCGTTCTTTATACTAGTCTGGCTACTGCTCTCGGTATTTTACCAAGCTGGCCTGACCATTGAATGCATCGACAGGCTTCTCCAGGTCGTATGCCTTTAGTCTGTCTACTGCTCTAGGTATACACCCAATCTGGCCTGACCATTGAACGAATTTTTTTGGACTGAGCTGCTCGTGAAGGAGGTCATGGACTTATACAGCCGAAGATCTTGCCACCTTATCATTTCCACTATGCCCAGAGACGGCGAGACGCACATATGTTCTTAGAATTAGTCTGCATCACCTCGTGACAGGAAAAGGAAAAGATTTCCCATATGCTTTCCGTCTTCCTTTACATGTGCTGTTTTGGTTTTGGGGTGATGCTTACTTGCTAAAGAATATAATATGGTAACGATACTGGTCCCAGTGGTTGCTTATCAAAATCAGGTCGTATTACAGTTCACGTTATTTTTCGGCTTGGCGTCTCTGGAAATTGTAAGGTAAGTGTTAGGGAAAGAAAGTGGTAGAAGTGTAGCATGCTGTTGTCAAGTCTCGTTGCATGAACGTTGGCCAATGTGTGAATCAATATCGTGGCTCAAGCGTCGGCTTATTTACGAATGTTTAAGAAACAGAGGAGGAAAAGGATAGAAAATAGTTATTAGCTTTTATCAGGCGATGTCGACGCATAAAGAGAGAAGGAGATGTAGACTAGTTCTTGAGTCTTTGTCTTACTCGGTCTCTCTTTATACGTGTGTCACGAAGCCTTAGCTCCACTACTTGGTATATCTGTGAGTGTATGTCGTTTAGGTTGATACAAAAACGTTGCTTTACGAGGAGGGAAAGAAGAGGAGGAAAGGGGAAAAAAGGTACGTTGAATTCAGCCTCAATGTAACACTAAGAAGGTATGAGAAAAGATATCGAAAATTTTGTACGAAAATGCAAAATTTGCCAAGAACAAAAACTAACATAGATAAAAACAAAAGAACCTACGATAATAACTGATACTTCAGATAAAGTTTTCTCAAAAATAGCCATCGATACTTTAGGACCATTAGCAACAACAACACTGGGTAATAAACATGTATTGACTATACAATGTTTATTAATAAAACACTGTGTAGCAGTGGCTATACCCGACATTCGAGCCATCATAGTCGCAGACGCTTCGGCAAGACACTTCATAGCGTTGTATGAAGTGCCTAAAATAGTACTTAGCAATAATTGAAAGAGTTTTCAAAATAACATATTAACAAATTGAGCCCAAATTTTCGGTTTTAACCTTAAGACCACTACACCTTACCATCCATAATCTAACGGTTCACTAGAACAGAGTCATGCCATGCTTGTAAGCTTTTTAAGAACAAAAGCTACAGCTAAACAGGGCTGGGACAAAATTTTACCTTTTGTTTTACATGAATAAAATACATCACTGCATACAGCTATTGGATTTACACAATATGAATTAGTGTACGGCAGAAAAGCATATCCACCAAATACATATCCTACTGAAAATCAAATTCAGTCTTATAATAATTATCTTATTGATTTGATTCGTTGTACAAGAGATATATATGAAAAAGCCGACGATGAACATATTAAATGTAAATATAAAAGTAAAAAAAATTATTATAAGCATGCTAGATCTCAGAATTTAGAAGTTGGTATGAAAGTTTACGCAATAAAGGAACTTCGGAAAGGAAAATTAGATAAATATTACAATGGAATTTTCGAAATCACCAATATTAATAAAAATAATAACAATATAACACTTAAATCAGGAAATGAAAAAGTAATTATCAAACATTTGGATAAAAAGAAGCGCTGTTACGAATGAGACTTCATTCATGTTTCAGGAATCTCAACAACTTAACAAGATGATTCTTAAACTACCAATAATGAGAGTTATAACAACAAAAGAAGTCTTAGCGTATTCAATGGACCACCTTCCTTAGAAAAGCTTCTACGAAAATCAAGAAATATTTAAAAATCCAGGAATTATTACGAGTATCAAAATAAAGTTTGTCTTATCAGTACACAATGGACAATAACCGTACTTTTGGATTGCAAAAATCTTACTAACTATAACGAAGAACTTAGTTTCCAAATGTATGATGTGTCAAACCGCTCCATACGAACCAATGTAAAAAATTAACACCTCTGTAACACTTAAAACAATTACTAAGGAACAATAACTTATTACAATTGGAGCTACAACAATTTTTTTCAACAACCATTGAAATCTTTGACTCATCAATATCCGAGTCTCATAGTGTAAAAAAAGAGGCACTCCTTTCGATCTCGTAGGATAAATGTCTAAGAAAATTATTGTAACAATGAACGCAAAAAATTGAGGAGAAATCGCCTCTGAATTAAACAATATTTATCTAAAAACAGAAAATATTTCTGTTCTTGTTGCAAACAAAACTTACATCGTATGATCAAACCTATAAATACTTCACAAAGAAATGGAACAAACAAAGATAAATAATTTAAAACTCACACAACCAATACAAGAAATAACCAATAGAACCACATATTTATCAGAATAAGAAAAAATTGATACAATCTCACAATCAATTAACGTGTGGGTTATACATTTCCAGGAATTCTTATGTTACATATTAGAGTCTTATAGAACATTAATTAACGCAATCGAAACTACTGCCAAAGTAGTTTAGTAATAAACATTACCTACCAACAGACGAAGCACGAATTACGATTGCTAAATTACATAGCTTTTCTTGTACAACAGCCATAATGAATGATGGATGATTAGCAGTCACAATTACGTTTCCTTTAATCGGAAATGACAAATATAGCATTAAAAAAATGCACTCACTACCCATGCCACACAATATACACCAAAACTTACATGGTTATTTCAGTATCAAGCCAAAAACAGGCTATTTAATTACAAACCACCACCAAGAAAATTATTTTCTAGCAGATGCAGACTACATAAATGAATGTATACACTATGGTCGTTTACTACTGTGTGAACCTACCTATGCAATAATGGAAGAAATCGACCATGCTGCTTATGAATTTCTCCTCTTTACAAAACTCACAGAAGAAGCCCTAAGAAAATGCGACGTTGTAATTATTATTATTCATTATTAAGTATGCAACATTATATAATTCGGAAAAATCATATTGGACCACGTTAAAATACACTCAGGAATGGCTATATTCCACTAGAGATCCTCTCACAATCCGTCTAATTTGTGTTTATGATTATCGCCAAGAATTAACACTCAAAGGCACAGGAATTATAACATTAAGTGGACAGTGCACGGCACATTCGCATGATGTCATCCTATATGGCATAAATTTGATAAAGCTTAATTACACCTATATTTATAAATCTGAGATAATTCTGAATTTATCGACGCTATTATCTCAGGATGAAATTCCTAGTAGTACTATCAACACACTTGATCTAGAAGAAGAAGAGCAAATAATATTCACAAAATGGGCTGAATCAAACGATGCCTTATCATTACAAGACATCGAAGGAAAACTGAGAGAAGTTGCAAACCATAAAAAGGGAAAATCCCGAGAAAAAATTTACCTCGCTACAGCATTTAGAGGAAACCTAATTATTGTAATTATCATACTTATACTTTATCAAATGTGTATGAATTTGTCACATAAAATCAGAAACCAAAGAAATCCTGCAATGGATTATCCAATACCCCTGAACATAAGACAACCAATCGAAGAGCCCGAAATTTTTGCAACCTTGGCAAGACCATCAATGCAACCTATACCTACTGAAAGAACCTGCATCCCTAATGATACAGATACTATCTATACTCATATTATAAGAAGTGACGCAGTTCAGCAACACATACGTGTGATTGCACGGATACATGGAGTCGTCTGGGTATACGCGTGTCTGACAACGTAGCAGAATATCGTACATCAGTTCTCCAACCATTTAAAAAAAAAAAAAAAAAAAAGGGGGAGAAAGAACCAAAGTGTTGAAACTATTGACAGCAGCTGAAATTTTACGCCACTGTAAGTGCATACATACTTGACACAGTACAACACACGCAGTGCGGTGGCATCTACTACCACGAACACATATAATTATCTGCGTCTGATGACACATCAAACTATTATACTTTATTATTCCTACCATTACTATATGTTACATTAATCGGGATGTTAACACAGTAATCGGGTGATTAAATAAAAAGACAATCAATTTATACTTGCAAACTCATTTATTAAAAAAAAAAAAAAAAAAAAAAAATAGAAAGAACCTTGCACTTTTTTTTTCATACACACATATTTATAAATACTATTTATTCAAGTTTTTTTTTCTTTTTCGGCTCCTCGGTTGGATCTCATTGCCACACTAGATATTCTCCTATGTAAAATCTAAAGGTAGCGTAATGCGCCGATATCCCAATTTTTAGAAATATATCAACTACAACCTCAGTGCACGTAAACGATGATTGGTAGTTGTAGACATCCTCCCCTGGACCTTGTCTAACGTTACAACCCAATAACCGTCTCCAACGTCCATTGTCGGGAACCTTCCGTAACAGTATTATACGTCAAAAGACTAAAAACTCATTTCACATTACTTAATAAATATGAAAGATATTTATTTTGAATCAGTTTTTTATCTTTTGAATGCGTCTGAATAAAAATTTTTTTTTAACGTTCCCAAATTTTATTAAAACTTGAAGACTTAAGATACTAAACTGGTTTAATAACAGCAGCAACATGTGCAAACAGAGTTTGTTTCCCTCATCTCTAGGCACATCTCCTTTAAGACGAGGGGTAGAGCAGTAATTTAATTACCAACTGATTCAGCAGCTCGCAGCTTTAAAAAAGTCAATAGGATCGAATGAAAGAGCGAGCGCTCTGATACTTCAAAGTCCATAAGTCTGATAAGCTATGGCCTAAAACTATTCGTGCAAAACATTAAATCAACTTTTGGCAAGGCTACCATGCATGTATCACTCAGACGAGCGAGCATCGCAATAACTGGAGTTAAAAGTAAAGAATGATTTTCAAAGTATGTGAAAAAGTGCCACCAAGGAAAAACTTGAACAGAAACTTAATTTTCATGATTCAAAGTGAACATTCTTTTTATTTTTCAAAGCTCCACTTAAACTCCACTATTAGTATATACATTTAAAAAGTAATGCTCTGTGTTGAAGAAGGTCTCGGATCGTTATTCAAACTTTGGTGACTCGATACGTAACTGATGTGCTTATCTCGTCCCTTTTTTTTCACTAGCTCATGATGTATTGCGATACTACTCAACTTCTATACGTGTACTCAAATAAATTTTCGTCGTACGGATACGTGTTTGAGAAAGAGTAATATCTCAATCGCTTTTAAGTCACTTACTTTAAATGCGTTCAAACGTAGTTGAGTAGATTAAGTGAATCTTAAAATTAGATGTCGAAAGAGAAAAAAAGAGAAGGTGAGAGTATTTCAAGATTTGGTTAATAAGTCTTATAAATCAAACATCAACACATGGATTGTATTTTATTAAGACAAGTGTTTTTGATATCCTTTAATTTTATTTTCACTAAACTAAAGTTCAAAATTTTATTCTACAAATAACTTTATTATCTCAATGGCGTAGTGCGATCTAATTTTGAATTTGAAGTTTTTTAAAGTGACTTTTTTTGTTTCTTGTAGAAATATTATTTTGTTTTTAGTTTGTACATTTATTTAACATCAATATTTTCAAAAGCATATTTTTCTCTTCAAATATTACATCAGTTTTGTCCAAGGTTTTTAGTATTTTCTTATGTTTATCAAACCTAGGGAGGCTTGGAATAAATGAGATTAAACGTACATTGAATAGTTAATAAGTGCATTCATCGACATTTTCGTACATAAAAATGTTTACTATCATAACAGAGTATATAAGTATAAGAAATTTGAAAAAACTATTAGCCGTTCTTTTTGAAGTTTCAAAAATTGTTGTAGTAATTAACCACAAACTTTTATACAAAATGTTAAATACTCAATTGTAATTATTTAACTTTATCATCCAGTGACAGCTGGATATTTGTGAACTTGAGTCTCACGCTCTCTGACGGGCCGCGGGACCAGCAGTATGTCCAACTATTCGGTTATCTACTTTCCTTAGTGTAATGTGATTTTAGATTTGTTTATGTAGATGTGTGTGTATTAGAATAATAAAAAGTCAAATACCTGGTTTTATTCTCCTTGGTTGTATTAGACTTCGTTGCTATCAGTCCGTCGTCCAGCGGTTCTTTCCCCTTTTTTAGTTACAGTCACTTCAGGTAAATTGGTTTAATAATTTTACTCACTTTCACTTCATTCGATTTGTTGTTAATTGATTTATTTCCATTTGATTTAGGTACAAATTGATTATATAAAGTGATGAGGGAAAAAAAACAGTCAGTCACTGTTTAGCAAGCTACCTGTTTAATGAAGTTCTGCACTCAATGAGCGGCAGCGGGCTACTAACTAAAAACGCCGCGCAAGGAAATGCACCTTGCACGAAGTTTTAGTTAAACTTCTTTGTCTTACTTGCTATGGGGCCGGTACTTGCTGACTTCATGTATTTAGGCTTCGTGGCTCGCTTCGGTTGTCACTTGACACTTCCAAGAGCCACGAAGTACACAGTCAGCTTTGTTAGGTGACGACTTTCATCAAGTATGACCCTTTTAAGAGTCTTAAAATTTTACCATTGGAAGTAAAATAGAATAAGCATAAAAATTTATTTATGTACGCAAGTCGTCACTTAACACAAAACGTGCCCTAGTTTCATGATAAATAAAGAGTAACTTAGTACAATAGTTCTCTGTTAAGTCAAATTTAAAAGTACTTCGATTTCCTAACTCAATAAATGCAGTGTACGAAAACTTTCATGTAAATTTCATGCTTTTGTGACGTTAAATTTACCTTACACAAACCATATTTTCATAAATCTACACTGAAAAATGCTCGACTAACATTGAGAAAATAACAAATACAGCAGCACGAATGATACAACGCTGGACTAGTTATTTGTTTATGAGGAGTCCTTCTCACTTCTCACATGGCTACCCTTTGCTTGCACCAGACAAATCCTATACTCGTAAATCCTTTAAATTGCTGTGGTGTTCCAGTTGTCTAGTCGTCGACGGCGTTGCATACGTACCGTAGGTGGCATTTGTTCTGTCACATCGCTAACATCGATATCTTATAAATCCTCTCTTCCTTCCAGCAGATTTACCTCCTTTTCCGTTGGGTGGGCAAAATTTATTTAACAGCGACACCAATGTCACTTGGTGAGACGCAGTATCCTATAGAAATGCATTCGTATGTACGTAGCTATGCATGTGTACACGTTACACCACGTTTTATTATCTCCACAGATTTAGAGGGAAAGTGGTCAACAAGCCAAAACTCCAACCACACTCGTTAACTTTTTCTGTTGAGTAAGCGGCTATTTTCTCACTTTACCAGCATGTGTCACGAACCGTTCGCACCCCACCTTCTTCGTATTTTCCGTTCTCCTACTCTTTTATACCGCAGCTGTAACTCAACAGCTTCATGGCGTACCTATCTGATTTCATCGGCTTATCGGACTTTGACTGCTTTATAACTGGCAACTTCGATCCTGCCTGATTCAATTTGCAAACTTTAAAGGCTGAACTTCTAGCCACCGTTTAATTTAATGTTCAATAGTATGGCTTATTTATTGGCAATTGATTTACCTTCTTTTTAAAGATTAAAATTTTTATATTAACTACAATACTTAATACCGGATAGGTCGGTGAAAGCTTCTTGTAGAGATTAAAAGACATTAACTAGTACAATTATAAAGCATTATTACAAAATAACACAAACATTTTGTAATTTTAATTTACAAATATTTGTATTTAATTCAACCAAATCATTTTTTATTTTTTTTTTAACCCATTAACAGTGAAGTAAATAAAGTAAGTGCTGTAGTCAATAATATAATTACTAAATAAGATTTATATCCAAACACGAAATTATAATTATGAGAATGAACTCTTTAGGTTTTTTGAATATTTATAAAAAATTTTAATGTCTTAAAAATTAAATTGTTAGTTTATTAATCATAAATAAAATGAACTACTATAGAAAAAAAAAATATCTCAAGCTCATTAAAAAATTATCTACACAGTTGAAAAAAAGGGACTTCAAACTTTTTACTAAGCTAATGTAAAAACCCGAAAAAAATATAAAAAAATAAAAATGAGAAAAATTTTATGGCATTGTTGTAAATTAATAATTCTAGAAAGAGAAGAATCAGATGCTTTAAAATCTTTGGGCGGAAGTTGAGATAGTGTTAGAAATGCAGGAGGGGAAAAGGCCTGCATGGACAACTCAGGAGCCTAAGAGTTATAGCTGCGCACGTCGTAATATTTCATTTCGGCAGAAAAAGCGATTCTTTTGCAAGCCAGCCCTAAACCAACGTAGGTTGAATAAAGAAACCAATGAAAAAAAGTACAAACGGGACTCTAAAAAGTAAGCCATTTTGTACGACGCAATGCAAAAAAAAATGGCAAAGATTAGTGAAAAAAAAAAAAAAATTTTAAAAAGGTGCTTTTTTACACAATACAAAATGATAATTTAAAAAAATTTACGTAAGATTTTCTCTTAGATATTTACTTCAGTTGATACATTTTCAAGATTGTTTAGTAATTCTTTTAAGATAATAAATTTTGTAAGCAAATTAAATGAAATATCCATGTTTATATTTCTTTGATACCTATATTTTAATAATAAAAATATTTATCACAAACGATTCTATACTTTTTTTACTTCCTTAAGAATAATTATGTTACGATCATCAATAAACCTGTGCCTCATATTACAAAAAAATGTATTAAATGATTTACTTTAAGATAATTTTTACAGAGTATTTACCAAAAATTTTGTTTATTTGTACAGCATAAACTGTAAGTATTTCTTATGAGGTAAGCTAGAAACACTATAAATCTCTGACTTTCCATCACATATATACGATTTTACAAGAAAATCACAAAAATATATTGATCAGCCCATCCATGTAAGTATTCATATTTAAATTTCAGAATTGTTTCATCAGTGAGATTTGATAAAGTACATGAGGTTTCATTCGTAATTAACTCTATTTATTAAATTCTTAGAATAGTTGAAAAACTTATTTTCTAATTCTGTTTGGGTGTGGTTAAAAACTTTTTTTTTTTTAATTTTATAGTTTGCAGGGTTTTGTGCAAGATAAACAAATTTTTAGTCTTATTTCCAATAGTAAAAATCAGTTTCTTTTACCTTAGGCTTTTTTTGAACGTTAGACGTTTACTGAATTTTCATTTTAAAAAAAGGTAAACAGAATTCACCATTAAAACACATCCAGCCTAGGTGATACAAAAAATTCCAGCAATCACTCTGAAGAAAATACACACCAGTGACAAAATTTACTGATTTTAGCTGTTACTTTTTAAATTTATCTCATTGTATGTACAAAATGCTTTTGGGACTACATACTTTTTGCAAAGAAGTGAAGTGACCATACGTATAAGGGTAGTAGACATAATAATTTCTTGTATCACCCTCCTTGATATAAATCTTATTGTATTTGATCTTTTGGAGCAAGAATTAATTATGTCGTGCAACGTTTCAGCCACTGGTGTGTTGCCCTCATCAGGCTAATGACGAGAAAGTTGAACAAGTAATATTAGATAAGGAGCAGAACTGTCTCCATTGCCGATCGAAAGTACAATAGAAAACGTAAAAAAAAGTACAAGTAAAAGGGTGGTAGTTAAAACATTTCTTCATTTTAAAAAATAAAACGTTTTGAAGAAAAAAATATTCCTTTTTAATGTTAATTTTTTTGTAAGCATAATTATATAGTTTTTAAATTACGAGGTAGATCTAATACAGTTTATAAACAGTAGATTAGGGTCTTAGGTTGAAAATGACATGAATCCAGGAATAAAAAAAGTAATGTGTGATCAGACTCTGGCGATATAATTCTTAAGTATGATTGATTGTGAAAATATACCAACATGAAACTACATTACCTACATAATTTTTTTTTTTGCATAAAAATATTTTCTTTTCTTTGGATTGTTTGTAAAATTTTTATCTGAATGCGTTAATTTATGGATTAAATTTAAGTTAAGAACCAAAAGAATCTAGAAAAAAGTGGTAAGACAGCTTTCTATATTTTATTAGGTAAAAAATAACAAATAATCCACTTCTTCGAAAAAATTTTTTTTTTTAAATCAATAATAAATTCTGAATAAAACAAACTGTCTTTAAACCTAAATTATTTTTGTCTGTGTTAGTAAAAATCTTGTAATAAAAAACAATAAAAATGCCACCTTGCACGAACATATTCATTAGGTCGATGAGTATAACCTGCATAAGGAGAACTGCTTGCTCACTACTGCATAAGTGGTTATTAATGCCTGTGCACTCAATGAAAATTGTTCTCTCGTTACCAATAATTTCCTTTAATTCCATTATTATACGTCTCTGGTCTCAGCCACATTAAAAAATCAAGTTAGAATGCTATTCAAATTCTCACTTGGTAACTTCTAACATGGAAGCTCAAAGCACAAACAAAAATAGAGGAAGAGTCGAAGGAGACAAAAAAGATTTGTTTAATCTTGACCACACAATGTGGAGTAAAGCAATCCAATTTTCTGACAGCAACGGCTAAACTTGCCTATCATGTAGCAGTTATTACAGTTATTTTCTTTAATATCGTTTTGTTAAACTTTCCTGCGTTATCGATGGTTAATAGATTGTATGAGCTTGGACCTGCCTCTTGCGTTAGCTAAAGAATTAGAGATCAGATGAGTATTAATAATTTTGCATCATTAAGGCTCTCAATGAACCACGTATGGAAAATCACTGGATATTAAAATAAATTTTCATTGGTTATATTATATGCCCACATAAATTAATGAGTACATAAAATTTTTAAATTAATGTGTTTGTTTTTTCTAACTAGTTCAGTTTTGTTACATTATTTACATGAAAAATTAGAAAATGAAAAATAAGTACAGATGATGGACACCAAGCAGCGTTAACAAATTAGTTCGTCAAATACGGTCATTGTAAGATCTGCGTCCAGTTTTGGTGTAATCCATGTCTGACTTCATATTGAGTTATACTACTTGCAGTGACTTCAGGAATGAATCAAGAAGCTGTCATCTATCACGTTGATCAGAATAGCGTTAAATAGTGTGGTTATTTTTAGTCTTGAAAAATAAATGCTAAAGAATAATATAATCTACGTGCAATAAAAATAGTTAAGAACCCCTTACTGTCACTCAATATGGGAGCGTTAAGATTTTCATTAAATGGGAATAAAAATTCACGTATGATAAGTACTAGTTTATAATGGGTTTATTAATTTGTCGTTGATACAATAATTCTTGACTGGTAATTAGAATGTGATTGGTTACTGATATTTTGGAAAAATTTAAAAATTTAAATTGCTAATGTAAGTTAATTTGAAAGGTAAAGTAATGTTGACTCGTAAGAGTAATGGGTAGTATTAACTATCACGTAGATATTTCTTGTATCTCAGATTTTTCCAAAAATCTTACCAACTCGAAATGTAATTATTTTACGTTCCTAATAAATAAAGATGAGACGTATTTTTGTTTGTAATGCTATCATTTGTGAGCTGCCAAATAATTCAAGATTATCATTTCTTAACACCTCCATCAATGTTTCGTAAAATAATATTTTATGTATTCATAATTAATTTTCTCTAGTCTTGCAAATAACGCAATTTCTTATGTTACCTTTTGTACTTTATGATATAAAATTAACCTTAAAATCATATTGGTCACCATTTATTAATTAGCTAGCTAACTTGAGCAATTAATGTTCCGCAAGGCTATGTAAGTGTTAGTGTGTGCAAACTCTTACTATCTGATCCAGCAAATTTTTGAATGTACAAAAATATATAAACGTTTTTAATTAGTCATTTGAAGTTTATGAAATAAAAAATTATTTCGAACAGAAATGAATTATTGATAAATAATAAACAAATTACCTTAACTGAATCTTAAGACTTGTAAAAAATATCAAAACAGTTAAAATGAAAACGATAAAATAATTTTTCTTGGAGACAGAGAAATAAAGTATAAAAGAGATGAAGTGCTGTGGAAATGGGAAGATCATAAAAAAAAGAAGAAAAAAGTGTAAGCGAGACACAAAATCTCTTGAGCTCTACAAATAACAGCCAAGACAAATGTTTCTTTTTTGCTGTGAAGTTCGTAAGTAAATCAAATAAACTAGCTATAGAAAGCTTTTGAATATTAGTTGCAAATCGGATAATAGATACTTTTAGCTCTATTAAGAGTAATAAAACATAGCAATTATTTATTGCCAACCCAAAGAAGATTGTGGGTACTTTCAAACTAATTATATTTAATTACAGTAATTTCCTGAGTTTTACTGTAATATAATGTAAGGAGTATGAAAAATTATCTCACTATAATCTTCAAGACATGCATTTAATTCTTCTTTTTACACCTAAAATGAATACTTCCGTAGTTATAAAAACACATGTAATATAATATAACATAAATTTTCGATGACTGGCCTGGTCATTGGACTTTTTATTACTATCAAAAAAATATTTATTTTCCAACAAGTTAATTTCAAAATAATCCTTATCCTAGGAAATAACTGTGAATAATGGCTTCAATCTTAGCAAAAAAGGCAAGTCATGAGCTAGATAAGATTTAAGAGTCCCACAACGGAGTAGAATATCACATTTTTATACCCGCATTGATGTGCAGTTCTGCCTTGCATAGATTTATCAAACTTTCTTCAGCTACCAAAATTTCTTAAGAAATAATAAGATTTCATACTTGATTTATTTAATCGTTTGAATATTTTATAATAAATAGAGTGAAGAAAAAGAGTTTTTATTGTACTTAAAGAGAAGTACAGTAGCTTTCATAGCAAGTTCTACAAATACTGAAACATTATATCTTGAGATCTCAACTTTTTTTTGGAGCAAATAGATTTCATACCACCATTGAGACTTTTAAAAAAGTGTTGGGATAAGATTGTTTTTTTTTTTTAGAGATTTTATGAGGATGCAAGCCTTGTGGATGTTACTTCAAATTTATGTATTTAAAAGAATGAAATTTTTTCGATTTAGTTTATGTCGATTGAAAAAAAGTCCTATGTTATAACATAGAGTGCAGTATAAGAACGCTCGTATAATCTAGAAATAGATTCCTACCAGCAAATTGTATATCCCTCCCATAGAAATAATCTTGGAACGAGAAAAAGAATTTCATGTACGAATCTTTTTGAGTCATTACTGAAGCACTATTTAACAATAGAATAGGTAACCAACGACCATTTTTTATACATCAGACTACATATTTTAACACTGTTTCTAAAGTTATCTCTATCATTATTCATTTGAAACACTAACTTGCCTATTTTAGTCACGTAGTCAGTTGTAGGTGGGCCTCATTTGCACACCCTCTGAGCTTGAATATTCGAAACCGTTCACGTAAGTGCGATTATACGTATTTTATAAATGACTTGTTCGATCCCTCAAATAGTCTAACAAGTCAACTTTGAATTTGTCAAAAACATTATTGATTTCAAATAGAATCAAAGAACATTTATTGACTTAAAAAAGAGATCCAAAGTAAAATTGTGTCGTTTAAAAGGGGGAGTAAAATTTCAGTTAAACAGGAAAATCTGAGGAAATTGAATGTTACACGGTGGATTTACAAATTTTGTTCATACCAACATAAAGAATGACAGGTCGCAAGACTTTAGGAAGCAGAATTTCATTTTTTTATTGTCCAGAGTAGAGACCACACTCGCATGAGAGCAAAGCCAAAAAGAAAAAAAAAGAAGTGGTGTACATGACATGTTAATTATTCTTACACGAGCCTTGTTGTACACGTTTGTCAAGCCGGTAAACAAAAAAGACAATTTTTACCAACAATGTAAGAACTCGTGGATTGGCGTGGTGATGAAATGCAACATAAGAATTTGCTAGATGGTCGCGTGATTAAGATAATTAAGTCGGTTGACCATTTATCTGTCGTATAACGATTTTACCCAGCGTTATTTGCTTTTCATTTACTAAGAGGGTTGTACTTACTAAATAGTTTTTTTACTTATTGAAAACAATAACTTCCTTGTATTTATTTTTTAAGTCAACATGTAATTACAATGGTATTTCAACGTATTTTTATAATTATATTGAAAGTCAGTGTTTTCTTGAATTTTTTTCAACTTCTCATACTCATCGATATGGAGTAAAACTGATTAAAATGGTCATCACTAGTACTTTGTTATACTGTTCCACAATATTGCGTGCAAAAGTGATATTAATAACTAATTCCAAGATTTTGTACGTACTAATTGTAAAAAAAAATATGTACTGCAGTAAATTACTAAGCAAAATTATTTTATAGCATCTTTTACTGTTGCACAATGAAAAAGTTTTTAGATTAAAAAATGTGAAAGAGTACATAAAAGTAGTCAACATCTATTTATTATATCTTAAAAAGTGGGAAACGAGTCGATAACTTAAGAAAAATAATTTTTCATGTAAGATTTTGAAATAACTTTTATTGATATCAAAATTCATATATTCAGTTTTGCGAAAAAAATATACTGCAGATAGTGGAGTGTCAGTAGAGAAAGATTAAAATGCAGTGCAATACGTTAATATTGTACAGAATAATGTAATTAGAATGAAAGGTACGTTTGTGCTCTTGTATTCATAACAGCGGTGGTAGAGCGTAAAGTGCTTTTTCGTTTGTACATACATGTCCACCAGACTTTATACTAATTAATTAACGAGCACACGAGATTACGTGACTTATATTGCAATAGAAATTGTGTTGTATCTTAGTTCATTTCATTTCTTTTTTTTTTTTTTTTTTTTTTTTTTTTTTTTTCTTTTTTTTCAAGAGAAGATGAAAGTCAGTGTGCTGAAAATTAAAACGAAGTTAAATACAAAGATTGTTGCACTTTTTTTTTTTGATGTTCGTTATCACCCTAAGGCGATCACATGGCTGTTAACACATCTTAGTAGTTTGCGAAATTATGTCAGTTATAGGATTACACAGTGGGACAAACGTTGGATCTTTGAAAAAGCTTAATTTCAACTGTAAAAAAATCCCATATTTCTTAATAAATTTTTTTCTAAAGTGACATTTGAACCTCAGCCATCAAGAACTGAAGAGAGGCACGCTATCTATAAAACTATCATGTGGCTATTGTTGCATCTTCTCCACAATATTAATTAATCAGAAGCACAAGTTACGTGTGTAGGTTAATGAAATAATATGTTACAGGCTTTCATACTTACAATTACATAACCACACGAATTGGTAATTTACGTATTTCTGTAATTTAATCATCCAATCGTTATGTATCAAAATGTAAACTTATTACCTGATGACTATCGATCTCGTCAACAAAGACATGAACAATCAACAAACAAGACCTCTTTGAAATTTTTCTAGTTATTATAGCTTGTTAATTTTATCCAAGACAACTTTATGGCTTCATGATTGTTTTATTGAATTAGCACACGAAGTGGGTGAGCAATAATTTTTTTTCAAATAACAAATTCTAAAAATCCGGTGTAAACCAGTTAAAGCGAATAGTTGGTATACATGTTCTAAAAAAGAATCTCTTCATTATCTATTAAACTCGATTAAAAACGAAAACTGAAACTATTATCTTCCTCACTTTCAACCCGGTATGTCAATTTCATCACTCCTCTGCTCAGTAAAACATTCTAAGAAAGGTAAGGTAAGATAAGCAAGTGTACACTGAACCGTAGAAATAAGGTAACGCAAGCATTAAAAATAACTTTAGATAACTTAAAATATCAATAACTAAAACACAGTTTGACAGCCTTGGATGGTTGTTTCTTTGTATCGACATAAGTTCCATTTAAATTCATTGAAATGATTATGGCCGTTACTAGCGTGCTGCCAATGTTTGCTGTGTAAATGAATTAGCTAACTGGAGTTTTTATTAATTATTTTCAATACTTAGATTGGGTAAAATCTCAGGTTAAGTTTTGTGCATTGAATCTTTGAATCCATATAATATATGATCCCTGATAGAAATAAACATGACAGCGGAACATGACAAGAGTAACCGTGTGAGAATCCAATATCTGAGCAACGAGTATCAGCTGACGAAAACGTATGAAACATTCAAGGTGGGACTAGACGAGTTTGATGAGAGGCAAAAAGAGACGGAATGGAAAGCGTAGACTGAAAAAGTGACAAGGTGATGCGTTGGTTGGGTCTCCCCGGTAAGTATAATTGTTGGGCGTTACCGCGGCTTGGCCGATCTTGTTCTCGAAAACTGCGGACTCGTTTCGTTGCCAGAAATTCACTGAGAATTGGGTCAATGCGCCTGTCACGATTTAGGTGCTCGGCCATTCATTACCCGGCTACACGCGCTTCTCCCTCCTTTTTCTATATATACCAACGCAAATCTGTAGGTATGGTAAATCCCAGCCACTACGTGTGTGCATGTGTGTGCGTATACGCGTGTGGGTAAGGGAAAAAACGGCTGATGGCGATTATATCCTCCTTCTTCTGCAGACTATTCCGCGCCTCTTCTTCCTCCCAGTCTGCTTCCTTTTCTTCGTTTTCTCGAATTTGCGGAGAAAAATTATGTGAGAGGGCACATTTGCGTATTCGGCACGCCCGAGTGTTATGTAGGTTAAATCGGCGGCCATTGTCTTCCCTGGTACCGGCAGGCTTCGATTGTGTTGGGCGTATTTTATTGAATATCGTACGGTTGTTATATTTTTGCATTAAAACTTAGTCAAATTTTGCTTTGAAGCATCTTACCTCGATGAAAGTGTAATTGTGTGCACGAAATTTTTACTTTTAAATTCTTATTTGTTTTATGGAAAGAATTTTAGTATGTTTTATTATCACATTTTTTAATTTAATTTTTAAAAATGTCTTGAACAATATAAGTATTTTTCTTCACTAAACACACAAAATCTTTTCATATATCGTTCGTAAAAAATCTGTGACCATATATTTTTTGAATTTTTGCAAACTGCTTCGTCGTTCTTTGATATTTACAAACGAAAACAAAAATTTTTAAGTACAAAATTATGTATACATAAAAGTTCGTTTCGTAAAAAGCCAATCGAAAATGCTCTTTTGCACAGTTACGGTAAATCAAATATTTTTAACAAATTTAAAATGTAACTTGCCACAAAAGTACCAGAAATTTATCTGCTTAGTTTCATAAGATAAGCAACGAAAATTGTTAAAATTTATTATATTTTTTAAAAAATTTTCTTGTCATTGAGGAAAGCTTAAAAAAGCTTTTGTTTAAAGTTTAAAACTTTAATTCAAAGATTAGTCCAACGTTTATTGTTTTTATTAATAGTCGCTGTTTATCTATTGACATTGTACAGATGTTTGGTGTGGAAATATCCACATCCAAATCAATTTTTTTTTAACACATGCCTCTCCATCTCATGACCTTCAACTGCCGCAGCTCAAAAAATATAGTGATTCCGCTTTTTTCTCCGATATTTTAAAAATTCTATTTTTATACTACCACTCTAGGCCTCCCACATACCCGCTATACAAATTATTTACCTTCCTCACAAGTACTTCGTACATCCAACAGAGCCACATTCACGACTCACAACGTTTGAAATTCACTGGTAACAAGGGTTTTATGTTTCACAACCAACCAACTAATAGTTTTTGAAATTTTACGGGTCATGAAAATGGTTCTGAAATACGTATATGTCATTTGACTCAACTCTTATTAAGGACGTTCGGTAGTGATTGAATTTTCCAACGAATTTTTCTGAAATTTTGACCAGACGTTTTTATTGTTGTTACAATAAACCAGTCAAAATTTAAAGAGGTTCCTCTGTTTCGTTTTCGAGATATTGAATTTCAAAGTTAAGTCATTTTAACACTGTCGCTTATGGGAGAACTGACTAAATCACAGTTTTAAGCAAATTGGGCCAGTGAATTTGGCCAATTTTTTTATATGTTACAGATAATGTTATTAATTTGATGTATACCAAGTTTTGCGACGATCGTCTGATTCGTTTATAAATAAAAAATTAAATAAAAGCTCGACCGAAACGCAACGGCAACGTCGCAAGTGGCGGGAAATTCAAAATGTTCCAGGATGTTGATCAGTAAATATCTCAATATTATTGTAGATATTTATCCATTCACGCATAAAATACAAGCTTACGTGTGTGCGTGAGTGTATGTACAGAACGCCCACCCCTTCCCGTAAAAAACACTAAATGTTAAAAACACGCTATTTATTTTTTTTTTTTAATTTCAAATTTATTATTTCTTCTTAAGATACAATTTTTTTGCACATTACAAAATCACATGCTCATAGTTTGAATCACTCATCTTAGAAATCATCCTACTTATCTGACATCCCATGCTGTATGAGACTTGTCAAGTCATTTAAAAATTCAAGTATGTTATTTACACTGGTAGCTCTTTTGATTAAAGGGCTTTGCCCATTTATTAGAAACGATCTTAAACCATCATTACCTTCCATAAATTTATCAACAATAATATTAAAATCTACTTTATTTTGACTTAGATTTTTAATCACTGTTTTGGGAATGATAGACGACATGGGGGAAAAAGTTGGCAAAAAATACTTACAGCTTTATCACAAAAACATTGATACACGAACGCTGTCGTAACCGACGCAGCACGCAGCAGACGAGCAGACAGTGTAGAGTGTGCAGAGACACCTGATGCGTGTACATGAACACTCACACATTTAAGACCCGTACGACGTTGCCAAATCTTCATTCATCGCTGGTTTCCCCTCACCGCGCAAATGTTTCCCCCCGCTAACACTACCGAACGTCCTTAAGGTAGTTCATCCAAAAACGCGATGTCGACAGAAAAATTTAAATTTATGCTTAAATGGTACCTAATGATTGACTTAACACGTAGCTAAAATTTTATTTATTTCTGACGTACCGTTTTTTAACTGTACTGCTTCAAAAGTATCCTTTTTAGCACGTGTAGCATAGGTAAACAAACTCTCCTACTGATTAAAAAAAATTCTATCGACAGAATATTGAAAACTAATATTTATTCAGAAGGCAATGTCTTGCCGATCAAAATAAAACCAAGAATTTTCAAATCTGACGTACCGTTTTTGAGTAATCATAAAGCAAAGTAATTAATTTTGTATGAAATACATAATAAGCTGAAATAAAGAATGTGAGAGCGGCAACAGCGCACTATGTCGATAATTTTCCTGCAGCTGTGACCTATGTTATCGAGCTCGAATTTACTTTCTGTTTGGTACATACAATTTTTATTGTGATGTATACAATGAATACTACATTTAAAAATAATTATAATAGAACCTTTTTTTTTTACCTTCGACAGCATTCTTTTTCGCGAATCTCCCGTTGACAATAAACTGCTCACACCGAGGCTTCGGCATTTTTCGCGTGTTTACAAAAACATAACCTTGTAGACGTCTACTTTAGGATAGTAGTATTACTCAATATACGGGCATACTTACAATGTTGCCAAACCATTCCAGTACTTCTTATGAGACTATGTTAGTGTACACATGCACACATCTTAACCTGTGTGATAGACAGTAGTGCTCAAAGTTTAGATCTTCGGTTATGAATGTTCTCATACGGGGAGCCACATGAAAATAATGAGAGACACTTGTGTGGATGAACTACCTTAAAGTAAACACCTACTGGTATGTTTTTCTTTGTAGAGTAAAAATTATCACATTATTAGTGGAGTGAGTTAATTTAATATAGTAATTAAAAATAGTACACAGGAAAAAATAACTAGAATTTTTACCATGCAAGCAACGGTAAAAGTGTAACGCTGAGACAATTACTATACTTATCATCATAGTTGAGGGGCCATTTTGATCTCAGTAAAAATTATCTTGAAATCAAATGCTTTTTTCTGTCGAATAGCAACGGTAATTTATACCCTGATGAGAAAGTAAAGCTAGAATCACGTGGTACACAAGGACAGACTAGACGTCAGCTGTAGCAGCTCAATCTACAAACAGTGACAACTTAGAATAAACAGATACGCAATGAGTATTAATAGATGCTAATGGCAACACTAAAAAAACATGATTGTATATTTGTACAAACCATGCATGGATACAAGACTCATGGCTTTAGTAATCGATGCAATTGTTAACGCGAGTTTGACATTCACACTAATCCTTTTGATTATGTACTTGTATAAATTGCAATTAAAAAGAGGCACGTTATTAACATGAACTGCAAGCTCAGCTGCTGTTACATCAATTAATGTATCGATGTGTAACTTATCTGTGACATGGGCATACGCATGCAGGAAATCGAGCATGAATAGCATGAATAGTCGCTAAAACTGCCAACACTCGTTGCCTAATTTACCAATAATCTTGCTAAATTTTATAAACACCCACGTCAATGTAAGGTACAAATGCTATGACTTGAATGTCTTCAAATCTCTTATCAATTATTATCTTACTAATTTTATTATTCAAACTAATTTAAGGATGGCGTAAGCTATACAGCTCAATCTTTTCAAATCTTTATCAAAGTGTGGCCTATGACTCACTATGGTTACAATACTAGCCTCGAAAAAAAAGAGCGCTGCTTAAGGAGTCGTGGTTTCGAATGTCGTTCAGGTCACTCAGTTTATTCTCTATACACTCTGGTTGATATTAAATAATTTCTTTTGTAGCCAATGCTGATATCGTATAGCCATATAATACATGAAAATTAAAAAAAAAAAAAAAAAAAAGAATTTGTATACGTGCTGCTAAAACATCTAGAATATTTGTTGGTTTGTAAAAAATTTCATGGAATCGGTAATGCTTACAAAAAGGGAGTCAAGGGTTTGATTCCCGGTAAATGTGCAAATGGTAGAAGTAATTTTGTTAATTCAGAGGGTGGTCGATTTTATAAAGAATTTAGGCTCAATTGACAAGGTTTAGAAGAAACTTCATGGAATGTATTCTAGTGACAGAATGCAATGTAAAATGATAAGAAAAACCCGATAGGATCAGACACTAACCCCACAGAGAGATTGTTAAGTTCTCATGCACTAGACCCACAGGGTATCAAGGATTGGAAAATAACAAATTAAAAAAGTTTTTTAAAACTTGTTAAATGCAGTTTTTAATGTTACAAAAAAGAGAATTATTGATAAATTTTGTAAGGAACACAGCTGTTGTAAGAGACTTGCTGTAGTATTTTGCATGCAAAGCCTCTAATTCGTTAATTTTTTTCAGTTATGATTTAAAAATGTTACTGATAATAAAAATTTGAATTAGCTACATTATTATACTATGAAAAAATATACTAATTAAGTCTTGCATGTAAGATTCTCAAAAAGGGATACAGAAAAAAGTATTTTACAGTCAAATAAAAAGAGAAATAGATTTTTTTTTCTATATTATAGTGCTCTACGTCTGGCTCCTTTAGTAAGGGCACTAATAAGGTAAAATGGGGTATCGTGGGACAACGCAGAAATTGCAGGGTATAGTGGGACAGGAGGAAAAAATCATAACTGGTAAATTCATTTGTCAAAAAATGTCCTAATATTCCTTTATCTTTTAGCTAGCTAAGACTTAAACATTCAAGGGAGAATGAAAAAAATATTTTATCAAGCTGTCCAAGTACTCGTTTGATGCATACGTTTAAAATAAAAGGCATTTCGCCCATTTTATGTGTGACACTAAAGTTGACTATCAAGATGATTTACCGAAAATAAAATTTTTTTCGTATGTTCAAACTATTTATACGTAATAATATGACACTCAAGAACAAGTTTTACTTAATATACAAGAAAAAGCAGTAGGTTTTACTTAATAAACAAGAAAAAAAAGAAAAAAAACGCTAAAGAGTACGAAAAAAATTTCGACAAGAAGTTTCAAGAGAGTAAAAAAACTGTTAGGAACAAA
>NW_019384275.1:143476-162237 GCF_000648655.2 Copidosoma floridanum | reverse complement strand
AAACGACGAACTTGCACGCGAGCCATCTGCGTTAAGGGGAAGCTGTGTAAGCTACAGTCAAAAGTCACTTATATTTATAACAAAGCTCCAAAGCTTGTCCTAAACATCGCTGGGGCTCGCTGGAATTATTATATTTATTTTGCAATCTCAACTTGGTATGTGTTCGTATTGATAATAATTTCGATTACACGTGCAAAAACTTTAAATAATAATTTTTATCGTCACAAGAAAACTCTGTGAAATTACATCACCGTAACTGCAACCTTTCTTCAGTACACACCTTAAATTTTTTTCCACCCTAACAAGAATTAAATAAAATGATATAAAATTATGTACTTCACAATCATAGATGAGTAGAAAGATTTATTAATTTTACTTATCATAAGCTGTAAGCCAAGCTCCGGAGGTTGTTGATGTACATATGTGACTTTTAAACTATCATCACACAGTGTCTCGATAGCTCAGACGGTTAAGGCTTATACCTATGGGGAGATTATTTTGCAATGCTGGGTTCGATCCTCATTGTCACCATCATTTTTTTTTTTTTTTTTTTTTAATGTGACGGATTATTCTGTCTCAATTTCTTAGTATAACTTTTATTTAAATTTATGTACGTTGTCAAGTCTTTGTGTCAAATACATCAAAATAAATGATTATTTAATGCTGCGTTACGTGAGGTTGAGAAGCTGGTAAGGAGGTGCGTCACAAAAAGAACTTAACTTGTTGGTCAATTATTTATTATCTTCTTGAAGGCAAAGGCCTGTGTGTGTCTCGTGCGGTGTTCCCTACTTATCTACTGTTCAAATCACTACACCATATTTAAAAATTCTAAAAGTCAAGCTACTTGCTGTAAAGCTACTCGAGCGTTTTTTAGGCAAGAGGCCTGGCGATAAGTAGGGAACACTGCGCAAGACACACACATGCCTTTGCCTTCAAGAAGCTAATAAATAATTGACCAACGAGTTAAGTTCTTTTTGTGACGCACCTTCTTACCTGTTTCTCAATCTCACGTAACACAGCATTGAAAAATCATTTATTTTGATGTATTCGACACAAAGACTTGACAACGTACATAAATTTCAATAAAAGTTATACTAAGAAATTGAAACAGAATAATCCATCGCATTAAAAAAAAAGAAAAAAAAATGATGGTGACAATGAGGATCAAACCCAGCATTGCAAAATAATCCCCCCATAGATATTTAAGCCTCAACTGTCTGAGCTATAGAGACATTGTGTCATGATAGTTTGAAAGTCACATATGTTCATCGAAAACCTCCGGAGCTTGGCCTACAGCTTATGATGAGCAAAGTTAATAAATCTTTCTACTCATCTGTGATCGTGAAGTACGTGATTTTATATAATTTTATTTAATTCTTGTTAGGGTGGAAAAAAATTTAAGGTGTGTACTGAAGAAAGGTTGCAGTTACGGTGATGTAATTTCACAGAGTTTTCTTGTGACGATAAAGATTATTATTTAAAGTTTTTGCACGTGTAATCAAAATTATTTTTAATACGAACACATACCAAGTTGCGATTGCAAAATAAATATAATAATTCCAGCGAGCCCCAGCGATGTTTAGGACAAGCTTTGGAGCTTTGTTATAAATATAAGTGACTTTTGACTGTAGCTTACACAGCATCCCCTTAACGCAGATGGCTCGCGTGCAAGTTCGTCGTTTTATTTTTGCATTCTTGGACTCGACTCTTCGTCCATATGATCTGATTTTTTTAAAATCACTTTGAAGGCCTTATTAATTATTCATTAACTTTTTTTACTTGAAGTCTTCTATTACTATTAATTAGGTAGACACGTAAGTAAAAATTAAATATTTACTAAGGTAGTAAAAGTTTATTATCGTGCACTACTTAATTGATTTTTGCCTGTTGCTACAAAAAATAAGTGAAACTTAAATTAGATATCATTTTGAGACTGTTTCGTTTGTGCATGAATTTTTTGTTGTTTTTCAACACTGCTTCACTTTTTAACATTTAAAACGACACGAAATAAGCTATCACTAACATTCAAAAAAGCTTGAAATTTTCTGACCATCTTCTTACAATCTTATTATTCTTCAACGTATTTTCCAACTTTAAATCACCATTATAATTATTTAAAAGTTTTTTAGCAGCTTAATATATGTTTAAAAATTATAATTATCGATACTTGATCATAAAATATCGAAAAACAACGTGTACATTTTGTTAGAAACGTTCTAAAAAATTAATCGTAAATGTCATGGTTGCCAAAAGTATTTTTTTTCTACGTGCATAAAAGTAGATTTTTTAATTGCACTCTCAATTTAAGCAAATTCAAGTGATATAGTCTATAATTAACTGAATATACTCTTATTTAATAAGGTATATATTTATAAACTAAATAAAACTTAACGTCTCAGTTTCTTTTGGAAATTCTTGAACTTTTGTCGTGTGTATTTAAAAACATATGTTACGTGATTTCACTAAACCCCTTAGTTAAGTCAAAAACTATTTGTGTATCAGATAAACAATATAATGTCTACGTGTTGCAAAGCAGCATTTAAATCGAACAGCTCATTCCGTACTTGGTGAATCATTTTACCAGAGCAAGTCACACTAAAAATCCCAATTTTAAAAAACGCTTATGGTAAGGAAATGCATCTTTTATTCTTCTTAACAGCTAGAGTTTATTTTTTTATTACATTTAGCCAAAGGATTATTATGAAAACTTTTTCGTGAGAAGATTGATTATTGATTATGTGGCTCAGAGTATGATCTGACAAGCATGTTTCTCAAAGTATAAATGGATAGAATAATTAATTTTTACTTATGCATCTAAGCAGGTAACTGTATTAGAGTGATACAACCCAGTCAAAAAGATACCTAGAAATAAATATACTGTTCAGATGCTCGAGCTACTACACATAATTTTTCTAAAGGTACTCACTTTTATTTTGTATTTTTTCCAAGTTTAGTTACAGAACGTTGTGTTGACAAGACAAAAAAATTGTATTATTTCCTTTACCAGCATTTGTCATTCTTTTCCCACAAAGCCAATTTATTCTTTTAATCCTAGAAAATCCATACTTGTATATAAAATTAGATTTTCACTTTTTTTAGCGCAGAGCTGAGAAAGTAGTTTTTACACCATTAAAATTTTCCATTTTCTAAGTGTTAAACCAAATTACTACGTTATTTTTTAATTGTTACATCTGTACTAACATTCTTTATTCATTTGCAAAGAAATATAATTGATCTACCAACTTGTGCCTGTCCAGATTTGTGGAGTATACGCCCTCAATCATTTATAAGAGTAAATGATGAAACGACTGAATAAGTACCAGATATTCAGAAATCAACGAGCAAACAATCAATTCCATTAAACCAACAACCTATTTGTCGAGTTGAAAAACGCGAATTTCCGTTTAGATTGTATTCGAGGAGGGGACGAGCCGAAGTCTGAAAAAGAGCAGCAAATCGAAGACACGAAACCCTATCTTTCGATAAGTAAGAGACGGAGAAGAAGAAAAGAGCAATGGGAGTGGAAGCAAGGAGGGATGATATAGAGGTGGAGTGAGGGAGGAGCAGAAAAAAGAAGAGCAGACAAGCGACTATCTGTGGAGTCGCGGAATCCGAAAGAGCTAAATCGGCGAGAGTATAGCGATGCGTCCCCCCGGCCTGCAACGAGGGGAAAAGAAGGAAGAGCGATGGAGCGAGAGAGCGAAAATGCATTGCAGCACTTATTTCTGAAGAAAATAGAGAGCAGCGCTTCGTAGGGCGAAGTGTTGTGGGTGTACAGCCTAGGTGAGAGTGGCGAATCGTGGCCTGGGGAGAAGTCAGATCGGATACCCTTAAACATATACATGTACATGTTTTGGCGTGTATTTATCTGTCATTGGAGTGTAGTACAATGCGATTTTTACCACTAGGTTAAAAAAAAGCCACATTTACAGATATCGCATTCATTAAAAAAAATGGATGGAGAGTTCAAACATGTTCTTGTATACCAACTAATAATATTTATTTTGGTCCATCTGCAATCAAAAAAACTTGGGAGAAAATCGCTGTTGTATGGCGCAAATGCATTTATTCCTTACCAGTAATCTTCGTATCTTTAACTTGAAAATAAGACAAACCTAATACCATTGCTTGGTGAAAACTACGTGGAAGTTGGAGCATCCGAGACGGTTCATCAAAATCTGAAGAATCCCTCAGTTATAGCTATATAAATTATGTAGATACTAACTCAGGATCACTATATGTGCTGTAAAGAAAATAAAGGAACGTGCCATGCACTGAAAATACATGAAAGTTAGGAGTGTTGTATCATCGATGTACAATTTAGGTCGACTACACCTTAATTTGGACCTGTTTTAGGAATTTATAATTTTATATTTATAACACGAAACTGCAAATTTTTAAGAAAACAGAACTTAAAGTTTGAAACATAAATCTGATAAGCCTCGCAACCAAAAAAAATCGTTTTTAAATCTATTTTTACGTTACAGCTTAATTTGAATTTTTTGTGGAGTATTTAAATATTATCGTTCGGGCACGTATGTAAGTCGGAGATCATTACATGATTATTAAGTTAGGCTTGAATTAAAGATTATACTTAATGGTTTTAATTAAAAATAATTTTGTACAATATTTTTGCTGTAAAAATTTGAAATTTTGTTATCAATCGATATAAAATCTCTGCGATTGGATTTTTTTCGAGCATATTTGATTTCTTGTAGATTTTCGTATCAAGTGTTTACATATCATTAAATGGCATAGTAAACAGCGAGATGAGTACAAAGAATGGTATTCTGAAAGACGCAATCAATTAATATTTTAATGTCACTGAAAATGCCAGCACGCATTGAAATGACGGTTTTTAAATGCACTTGTCTACAAGATGAAATGATGAAAAGTGTGATTTACAATAATTAAACAATACAGAATTGCAAATTATTTATGTATGCTGGTATAATCGTACACCAATATTTTTTTTAGTAATTAAAAAAACACAAACTATACATCACTTACGGTTCATGGTCAATTTCTAACATTTATGTGTTTTACTTCGATATGAAGGCATTAATACATCGTTAATTTATGTCCCTCAACTAGAGTACACACTAATAGAAGAATTTTAAAACACTTGTTAATTTTTTCTTATAAATAGTACAATAAAGTGCTTAAAAAAGTATTTGTTCAAAGCTAATAACCACCGAACAAAACATTTGCAAAGATAGAAGAACAAGTCTGCTTCGAAATATTAAGCATAGAAAATGTTAACAATTTTCTCAAGTTACTAGTATGGTCAGTATTGTTAGTACTATAGTTACTCTGTACCACATACATTTGTATATACGTGCATGTGTATGATTGGAGCGAAGAACTCTTTATTGTTTACAATGTAAATTAACTGAAAATATATAATGACACGATGTAATAATTTATAGCTCTTGAGTAAACTCGTATAATTTATGAATTCATGCAGAATTAATTTTTAGTCGCTTGAAGAATACTACTATTATCATGCAACCGTGCATAAACGCTGCATGTAGGTTGAGCGTCAAATATTTTTGTAGCAGAGGATTTTTTAAAATTGTTTAAGCTGTTTCAAAATTCTATTATTTAAAATTAGTAGCCATCTCATTTCCAAACATGATAAGCAGATAAATTATACGCAAATCCAGTTGAAAACACAATAATGTAAAAACTCAAAAAGATACGTGGAAATTTGAGCAATGTTAACCCAGATATTTGTTTAACAACATACTGTACTTATTATTCAAAAGATAAGATCTTATCCATATCAGACAAAATTTTTTTCAACTATTACATAAAGATAAATGTTACTGATTCCAAAAATAATGCTAATCAAAAACTGTACTTTCACTCAGCTTAATGAACTAGCAATCTAACATGTAGTTATAATTGTAAATTTTTTATTTGTGTTACAAAACTATGTGAGTCCTATGTTAAAAATGTAAAGTTTAAAATACTACTGTGTGTTGTTCGGCTCTAAAAAAGTTATCATTACTTCGCTTAATAGTTATAATTTTTCTAAATGTCCTGTGAAACTAATATATTGGAATTGTCAAGTACATTCTCCGTCAGAATTTGATTTTTGTGGTCATGCTTATAATTATGATTATTTTTTTTTTGACAATTAAATAGAGTCAATATGGAAAAAGCATCGTATTGATATCCTTTATAAATAACACTTTTTAAAAGGTTTTAAATGGTGCTTCTTTGAAGAAAAAATTTTTATAATTATTTCTTTCATGAGCCAAAGACACACGACCATGGCAATCGTACATTACATTGAACAAATACATTACGTTAAAAAAAAAAATCTTTAAAATAATTTTCGGTTTTTCTTTTAAAGAACTAAAGATACGTCAACTGTTTGATCATTGTAAGACTCCTTTTGTTTGCGTTTGTTAATACTGGACGAAATTATAAAAACAAATCTCTAACAGTACTAAATAAACTTGTAGATGAACGAATAAAGACATTGCAAATGGATTAGTCTAGTCTGTACTGTAGACGACGCTGAGTCACGGCCGTAAGCCGGAATGCGATTACAATTAAATATTGGGTTACTTCGTTACTTTCAAATTACTCCTGAAGACAGTGTCAAAAAATTAGTTAAACTTTAAAAAACTGTAAGAATCTTGTTAGTTATTCAATATATCTCTCTTTACCCTTCCATACCCCCCAAAAAATTATAACAAGACG
Organism: Copidosoma floridanum; assembly: GCF_000648655.2. The sequence continues at coordinate 155,523 of NW_019384275.1, read as the reverse complement.
AGATAAACTTACAGTATTGGTCTTGTATTGACCTTGAAAAACCGTATGATTTTAGTCTCGTATTGGTCCTGTCTTGATTTCAAGACAAAACTTTAAAAAAATCTTGAGTCTTGGCAAGCATTTAAGGCACAGATAGGCATGCGTGCGCTTAAAAAGGAAAATCAGATATGTGGATATCATGAGCGCTTGGATTCGGCCGCGAGATTGTACGTCTACGTGCTGTTTTCTCGGCATCTACTACTCCGTTACTTGGTTTTGTATGTACACATCTACTGTGTATTCTCAATACATACACTCTGCGAACGGTCTAGGACACTTGGCAAGAGGCCGAGATTCTCCCGATGGTAGGTATATTTTGGTCATACTCTCTTATAGGTGGCCCACGCGCTCTTTACGACAACTCATACGTGAGATTTATATCATACATAGATAGTTTGGTTAACTAATTTAGTAAACTATCCTACCCTAAAGGTAGTCTGCATCATATAAAAGTTCTCTACCTTACCGATTCAATTGTTGTACTTGTTCTATTTTATAAAACAAGTTATATTATGTAAACCGTTATCTTATTCCTAGAAGAAGAGTTGAAGACGATTCTTTTCATTTCGAAGAATAAGTCAAGCTCAAATTTGAATTGATTGATTGAAAACTCGGTGAAGGTAATGGAAAATACGATTTTAGACGAGAGCTAAAAAATACAAATACAGAATCGTCAACTTTTCTTTTGGACAAGAGAACAGCTATTTTTCAAACAAATAATTTTATACAGTAAGTACTATAAGCCGAAACAATGCTTTCGGAAATGAAGAAAGCTTTGATCATATCCAGACTGTTCTTAAGATAGTACTGTCGATACCGCACTAATCAACTGATAACTTAAGGAGGTTCGGTAGTGTTAGCGGGGGGAAATCTCAGAGAGGCAAGGGGAGGGAGAGCGTCTGGCAACGTCGTGAATTTTTTCGGCTGCTGGCACGTTGTCTACTGTTGTTGTCGTCTACTGCTGTTGTCGTCGTCTACTGATGACAGTGTACTTATTTCTTCAGTTGAATTTTTTATACTTAAATTTTCAATTACAAAAGGAGTTTTTACTATTCATTACATTTCGAAGCGCGCTCCAAAAGCAGCGTTGCCAAGTCGTCTGCTGCGAGCACATTTTTGCTGTTTTTTAATAGAAATTTGTGGTAGGGCTCTCTCAAACTTTGACAAAATATTATTTTGACAATATTCTTTCATTTAAAAAAAAAAAAGCAAGTTCATTTAGCCGTTTTTTTTTATGTGAAATTTAAGTGATTTCTCCATAAGCCTACATGTTAAAATATTGTTTTTTCAGGTCAATATATCTTGAAAACGGTGTGGTTAAACCCTTCAAAAATTTAGCTGTAATTTGATACTATTATCCCAAACGACATATCGAAATTTCAAAAATTTTCATCATAAAAAATTATCACTACCGAACCTCCTTAATCTTAATGGTAGTGTGTTAGTATATCTATATTTGTTGTGGATACAGATATAATAACCGTGCTTAACCTTTTAATTTTATTCATTAAATCACTAATTAAAGATCTCACAGGCACCTAATAAATATTTTGAAGTGACCAAAATGTAACTTACGTTTTTAGCATCTTCTTTGTAGACTCTTATAAATATTTTGCTGGTCAGTGTTTAGAAGTACGAAATAAATTGCCGTCTTCCGTAAGATTATGTGTTAAACTGATGAGTTGTAAAATGCCTATGATTTTCTTCCTACATACCCTAGGTCCAAAAAAATTTAACTACATCATTTTTGGGTACTTATAATTTCATGTATTTAATTTTATCGAAATCTTGTAGGTTAATCAATGTTCGACAGAACAAGAGGGGGAACAATTTTTTAATAACGCCCTTTACTCCTTATGTGATGAGATCTAGCTAGAAAGGATGTAAAAAATTACCGTTTTGTGAATCATTGAAGTGCGTATCTGTATTTATGACCCATACTGTATATATAGATACATACTGTAATGGTTTTGGGATTGCTCGAAGCGTTTTGAACACACTCATAGAACGAATCTATAACTAAAATAATTATTTATTTTAACAAAATGTTAGTGAAATATTCACTTTAATTCATTGTTTTTATTTTGGACATAAAATAAAATGTAAAGTATAAATAATGGTAATAATGCTACGAGATATAGGTTAAGTACATAAAACAGTATTTTTTGCAAATATACAAATGTACGTACCAAGGACGAAACAAAATTTAATATCGAAACAGTCACTGCTATTTGTAGATTAAAAAACTGTAATTAAAATATGTTTTACTAGAAAATCAGGATAGCACGAAGATCATCTCCCCTGCATAGTAACAAAAAAAAAAACCCATAGGTATGATGTATACGTAATAAGTACAAAATTAATTTTTTCGGTCATGTTAAAGGCTATTTAAGAGAGTTCGGGAGTATCATTCAAAGGGGCGTGGAAGGGGGAGTTACGTGGAGTTGTACGGTCGAAAATTGAAAATATTTTTCTCTATAACTGGAAAGAGTATAATTAAATATAAAATAAAAACACCGATTGTTCTTGTACAATGAAACATGAGTATTGTACACTATGGCTGATAAGGAATGTCCATTAACGTGAGTGTAAATAATGTCTTCGAGTTAACAAGTGACTTGAAACAGCTAAAGTCGTTGAATGATACTTTGTAAACAATAATTAATAGAATAACAAGTAGAAATAAAAATCCACGAAATCCAAAAACTTTTAAATAACAAAAAAATACTGACATTGCACATTTCTCGATAAGAAACGTTGAGACCTTAGACGCTCTCCCGAAGAAATATAAAAATTAATTTATTCAAATTCGTGACAAAAGTTGAATAAATAAAACGACAAGGCACTAAGAATTATGGCATACCGAATAAATTATAAAACTAAAAATAGTCCAGATAACGAATTACTGGTCTTATTACTACCAGTAAACGCTTAAAAATCATAAGCTATCATTCGTAATAAAAGCTATTAGTATAAGTCTTGCATGAAAATTCGATAAATTTTATAACAATGAAATTTCTTAATTATGGGTTACATTAGTGATTATTTACTCGCACAAGCAGTTACACACTTGGGCCAGATCAGTATTAATTTCGAAGGTTGTGTTTTTTCTGCATGGTAAATTACAGTTGACAATGATCTTCAGAAAATCAATTGTGATAATTCTATTTTCTCTACTACTAGTGCATAAAGGTCAGTTTTTTTTCGATCAATTATGCACTTACAAACTTCACGCGATTGAATTTTTTAATTTCAGTGTTAGCTATAAAAAGCAAAAGTATCATTGGCGACTCCATAGCTCAACCCGATCAAATCAAGTACGTAGTTTCTGTTCGTTCTAATGGCACTCACTGTTGCACTGGCTCACTCATTTCTGAAATCATGGTGCTAACTGCTGCTCAATGTTTTCATGATGGCGTAACCTACAACAATCATAATTATGAAGTTGTAAAAAGAACAGCTTACGGAAATGATGTACATTCAAGCATGAGGAGTGATGTTGAAAAGATATATATACCGAAGGGATACAAGAAAATCAATGATCGTAGATTTATTGATGACATCGCTGTGTTAAGAGTAGGTGATCGACTTAATTTCAGATTATGCAGTAACTCAAAACTAAGCAAATTAATGTATTCTGTTATTTCCAAATTCAATAGCTGAACGCCCGACTGAACGTTAAGAATAATATACATTTGGCTGTATTAAAACTGCCTAGAAAGAATAAAGTTTATCAAGGCAGAGTTGGAATTGTCACTGGATTTGAGTACGATTTGTTTAAAAATAGTTCTGTAACAATGAAAGGTGTGTTAGACAGACCTTTGTGTTACACAGTAGTTCAGCTTGATACTTATATGGTCGACAAAGATGCAGGTTTCAGTGTTAATTACAAATTTAAGCCATTAAACAGTAATTCCAGTGAGATTTGCAAGGTAAGATAAAAAATTTGTTGTACGTCTAAATAAAATACAATTGTACAGTTTAAATCTTAAATCGCTGTGAAGAATAATATTGATACTATAGAAAAACCCATAAAAATGATTATATTGCGTTGAACATGAAAATAAAAGCATTATTTTGTACTCTCCTTAAGAGTAAAAAATTAAGGTTGTCTCATAGCAGAATTAGGAATCTAAGTACTTCATTTAAACGTTTTTAAAACGGGTGGACTCAAGCAGAACTTCAACAATGGACCAAGCAAAAACACAAAATTGCAACCAACGTAACACTTTTTACCAATCAAAACGTAAAAAATCAATGGTCTCGCATGTTACCTTGCATCCATGGAGTGTCTGTTTAAGTATAACTTGAAATTATATAGGTACAAAATCCAGCTGACACAAGAAGAAATGAATTAAAACAAAAATTTACTCAAAATTCTTTTTCCTGACAGTAACATCACGTATTTTAAGGTATTGTCCTTGATTTCTTTAAAAAAAAGTAACAAATTAATAGAATCATAATTTCTAGTTATATCTATCAATCGCTGACACCAATATAAAACATTGCTACATAGCATAAAAAAGTGTGATGTACTCTGTCAGTAAGTCATGAACTGTAAGGGGTGCACTTTTTTGAAAAACGTGATATTTGCAACAATAAATGTTACTGGTTGTGAATGGAAGCAAATGATATCTATAGGTATTTCCAACTTTTATATCATACTTCGCTTAGGTCACGGACATGGTGTCAGCAGGATTGGCTTACTTCTTAAACCACAAGAGATCCCCTCAAAAATATATAAGCAAATAGAATGAACAAGACCTCTAATCTTGCAATATTGGTAAATATACGTATAGATGCCAATAGTTCTAACTCTGATTTGCTCAGATATAAGCAAGATGTCTGCTGTGCTCAACCATAAAAAGCTTGGCTGAAGAGAGACAGAACAAACAATCACTATTTATTTCTCTATTTGATTCCATCTCTTTCACATACATCTCCTTTAACATGTATGAAGCTTATTGAGCTGTTTTCCCAAAAATTTATGCTCTACTTTGTTAAAATTAAAGTTTTCCCTCAATTACCAGTTCTGGCATTCGTATGCTTATTTCTGTAAAAGAATTTTAGGAGCAAGTTTAACAAAATACTTTTGCAATTATGCTGGATGTAGCCCAGCGTGTTATATAGTGCATGATAGAAAAATTTATTAACATACACATAAAGATAGAGGACTTAGAAAATACTTAGTCACTAATATCTAAGACTTGTCTATTAATTTATAACGTAAGCTTTTTTTATAAAATTTATAAGTATTTTATCGTTTCACTACACAGATCTGATTCTGATGCGAGATATCCTGCATAAATTTGACTAGAGTAGAGCATTCGTTTATTTTTTACATGTTTTCATAATTACTTGGGTCAAATGTTTTTAAGACAAGATAATTATTCAGAAATTGTACCTGTTTGCTAAGATCTTAGTTTTTTTTTGTAGATGCATTTAAAAATCAACTAAAAAAAAATCGTGTATATTTAAATAAAACGAAGATATTTATAGAGGAACGTTTGAATGAATAAAATGAGAAAATCAATATTATTTTGAAAATAATGGATGGAATATGTTACTTTAAGAGACTTGAAAATAAGATTAATTGTCGTATAATGAAGTTTTCTAATTATTTAATTTTCAGGCAGACCCTGGTAGTACTTTCGTCTCGAACCGTGTCGCTCTTGGGATCGTAAGCACGGCTCATACGTATAATCAGAGAGGCTTAACGTTACACTTCACCAAAGTGTCATCATATTTAAATTTCATCATGGCTGCTGCAAAAGATAAACCAACATTAGATATTAATGTGTATGAATTAAATCAAAACATGTTCTCGAAAACCAAAAATTCTCTAGTAAGTCTATTCGAAACGATGTTATCACAAGGTGCAGCACCATAGAATATCAGTTTGAACGATGCAGATGCCACGCCGTTATTTCGTGTAACTTGATTTAATCCATGTTATGATTCTTGATTTTTTCTGTACATTATTTATTATCCATTGAGAATTAAAGTGAGTTAAAGAAAGCTTATTAATTGCACTATTCAATAAATGAATGAAAAGTACGAGAGACAGGACCGACTTTTTACCTTTTTTAGGTTACAAAAGTATGCACATGTCCCATAATTAAATATTAAGTTGAATTTACACTCCTGACTTTTCATTAATAACTTTTTTCACATGTACCTAATAAACGTGATTGTTTTACATAATTATCGATTGCTAGTCAAACTCCTTCAAATGATATTAATATGTTTTAACGTTTGCAGTAAGAAACAAGGATTATTTTTCAATCTTCTTCCAACTTCTTTTTAATTTAAAAAATATTACATTACACTTATAAACACTAAATACATATGGTAATCTTATTAAGTTCACTTAGCTAGCCATTATGAAAATTGCAAAAATAATGAAATATGTAAAAACAATGAAATTTTGTGAGCTGTCAAAATGTAAAAGTATTAAAAAGTTTTGATAATTAAATCAATAATTATAAATGCAGGTAACCATAACAAAATTGCAATTATCTCCTTACACTAACCGTAGTTTTGAGAAAATTATAAAAAAAGATATTTCAGAAAGTTGTTGACAAAATTTAGAAGAATGTGTCAATAACACATGTGATAAAAATATTTATTTATTGTGCTATTTACCTCCTTCAACTTTTTAACTAAAGCTTGCTTTTGTATTGCTCACAAAATAAGGTCTCGTCTTTGAAAGATATTCCATGTTCAGTAAACTCCTCGGCATGTATGATCTTTGTAGAGTTTGACGAAAAGCTACCTTGCAAATAAAAAATTAACTTTATTAAACAAAAAAGAACTAATTCATACAGTAGCGTATTAGCTTTAATACCTCTATTTCTAGAGGTATTAGAAGCAGAGTTGTGAGCAAAAAACTTTTTAAAATTTGCATTATTTCATAAATTCAAAGGTAAATATATAAACCCAACTTCTAATTTGGACAAAAACTTTGTCCATATTTTTAAAAAACATTCATTGAAATCGTAGTTTTTTTGTCTACGGGGAATAAACTGCATCATCTGAGTTAAATAATCCACAAGATAACATATACCAAAACCATTAGAGCCTCAAGTATGTGTAACGAATATTTTTTCGCAATCAACCAAGATTGATAATAATGTTAATTTAATCCTGTCAAAATTATGGTGGTTCATCACACCTGTACGACCTATTTAAGTGACATTTGACTATCTTATCGAAAAGTATCAGGTGATCACCTAACTGATAACACATTACAAAATATTACTCGGTGAATCAACGTTTTCTTAACGCCATTGAAAAGCTCATAATTTCTTTTTTCAGTACCTAGTTTTATAATGAGAGTTAAAGTATAATTTGGAACATATTGTATCAAATTTTGTCATGATTGAATCGCCTCCTATGAGAGACCACGTTAAACATAAATTTTTAAGTAGTTCGTTTTGTAATAATGGCCTTTCAACATGGTTTGAAATTTTGTGTGATGATTCAGTTTATATTCAAGTGTGATTCCTGCAAGTTTCATTCATACTCAAAGCATTTTGATTTTGTGATGGGCCACTTTGAATAATATAAATAAAACATAAATAAATACGGATGAATATATTAATTAAGCATTTATACTGAATTGGTACAGTCATATTTCACGATGCAGATGTGAGTGTATGCCTCACGACATGGTTGTAACGATTATGAGCGGTCAAATCATGATGTCTTTTAGTCGTTTGCTAAGTGGCAAGCCAGAGTATGAGTATCTGACTCCACTTTTGCAATTCGGTGATCAAGCCAGCCTATATAAGAGGCTAACATGATTAGAGGTTCTCGTGAAAATGTTGACTCTCGTACTGATATTGCACCTCAATAGTGCACGATTTAATTAAGTATAACTGGCACGTATTCGCGCGGCCTGGGAGTACCTTTGCCAAGTTTACGAGGCTGCACACACGCCCCCCAACAGTTCGTGAGTGTAACGTAGAGTGGCTATCGGGACTTGGAACGCAACGAGAGAATCAAAATATAAGCACTAATTCAGCCAAATAGTTATCCTACAGATAAGTGTAACTTTGTGTTAATATGCCGCATAGCACGCATCACGTTGTTCATACATTTTTGCACAAAAGTGTTGTTGAAGTATAATTATATTTTCCAATTTATAAGTTTCTTTTCCAGATCTCTTAGGATTCAACTACGTTTTTTATACTAAATGAAATTTTGGCTGTAAAATAAACGATACGACTTGTATATTTGAGCCTTTGTTTGTGATTGTCTATAACGGTTTGCTATGTGATGCCTCGCATCTTTAAAACATGATTCCAGATATTATTGCATCACGATTGTAAGATATGTTGTTATAAGCATTGCCTACTTGCTGTGATTTAAATTACGTGATTTCCAGCTTAATTGTCGTCCCTTTATTTCTTCATGCCACCGTTATACTTTTACATCATCTTATAACATTTTATAATGCTTGAATAATTAGATAAATAATAATTTACTTGTAAGTATGAATTTCCGAATGTTTTTTCATTTTTTCACTAAATTCATAAAACGTGATAGTTACAACATTTCAACCCTAAAAGTTATTTTTGACCGATAAAAGTCTGTTAAAAAATTTCAAGGAATCCAAAATTTTCGAATACTACATTATTAATTTTTTTTTTCAAAACCGTATGTACAAAAGTTTTGATCAGAAAGTTAAGAAATAACTGAGACAAAATTTAGTAAATAAACGTTGTACCATTCTTAGCTGCAGCACATATTATAGGCTACTTTCTTACATGAACACAAATAATTTAAAAAAAGCTGGTTTCCTTGGGTTCTAGAGCGCCAATCTGTTCGGTACTTCTAAATATTTATCATCTGTTGCTTATTGTGTCGCTTGTTAATACCTACTTGATTCAACTGTTTATTTTTTTAAATTCTGATGGAGAATTTACTGCTTAAGAAAAATGACACAAATCATATCATTTAAACTTGTAACTTTCAAGTATTTCAATCGTAGTATATGACTTACGCTTGTAACGATTTCAATTAAATAACTGACATCAAAATTATTGGATCTCACTTATTAAAAGAAAAATATATTACAATAAATATGTTTCTAATGCCAAATTTTGGATTTTAATAACCTTTTAAATTACTATATAGTTTTGTGAGTAAATATTTGACCTTATTGTTATGATATTGTCGTTGTTAAGTGCAAAAAAAACACAATTCTACAAATTTATTGGTGTTTATAAAGTGTTTTATTTATTTATCAAAACAACAATTAATAAATAAACGTTAGTTACCTACTCTACTTAATACCTCTTTAAATTTAATAAATAACTCTTAGGTTCGATTCTTAAACAAAAATTTTTACATTCAGTAATCTCAACCAAATATGATGTATTATTTAACTTATACTGCCAAGCTAAAGTACTGAAAAATAAAAGCAAAACTTCAAAAAAAACTATTAATCAAGAATAGCAACTAATTGTAAATTTTCATATCGTATTGGTAAAATATTAAATTATGTCGTTCTCTTCATCATTATGCTCGCAACATTCTGGATAGACTTAATTCCACCACGATAAATGCAATTCATCTCGGGTATACATACCGGAAGATAGTTTTATAAACCCTCTTTACTGCATCTCAAGAATACGGATCCCTACGGAAATTCGGCAATCACCCATAATACATCTTCTGCACCAATCTTCAAATCACTCGTGTTTCTCTCATACCGCAGGATCATTCACCTTAGTAGTCGTTATCGAAGCGACCAATTAAAACGTTGCATAAGAGCGCACAAATCGCGGGAAAAAATTTGAACCCACTCATGACAATCAAGAAAAATTTTTCACAAAATCAGCAGTGACCTAAGTATACATTAGAAACCACTTCTAGCTGGACTTACCACTATAAGGTCACATGTGAAGAAATAACAACATGCACCCCTGTAGTTCACCAAAGCTTTGGACACTATTTGCGCGATGAAAGCACGTGATCAGTAGTTGAGCGTACGGTCTGACACACATGAACACGGACACATAGACACTGATAAACACCCCCGAACGCATTCAACGTACTTCGAGCATGCAATACGCAGGGCAGAGGCGCTGGTGCGGACGCGTTGCGCGCGAGCTTCAGCAGCCGACTAAAAAGCTCCCCACCGTCGCCGATGCAGCTTGCAACTCAAAGCTTCGTCGTAGCCGCCACCGCGGCGCCTTCTTGCATGGTTGGCGAGCTTTCACTCTCCCTCCCTCCCTCTCTCTGTCTATTGTGGGATGCATATAATTGAAAGCTAAAACAAACACTTGTGTGTGCTCTGGAACTTGGCGAGCTTGCGGGACACGTGCTGTCGGCGCGTCTTTCGATTTTTTATGTGTCGAGCGCGACGCCAACTTGTTGAGGGAAAGAACTCGTTTATTACGTGCACGGATCAAGAGTTCAACGGTACCATAGCTCTAGCTGTCGTGTTATGAAAACTTTTTGGAATTTCCTCACTGAAAGGTTTTGTGATATTTAACTCTGAAAAATGGAATGACCATAAAGTTAAGTGAAATCTCATCCCTCATTTTTCTATCAATTTGAATAAACTTTCTCATAAGATGGATTAACGTTTTAATGAACCAATTTCATTTGACCGTGAGGCTAACTTTTATAATAACCAGAGTTTGGGACATGTATGTAGAAATTACATGTATACTGTAAAATACGCGGTTCATAAATACATGTGAGTTCAATATATTTTTTTTTTCTTAGGCTACGGCAGTAAAATTATGTCTTCCCTGTACATATTTGTCATGTTTGAAAGGCTGGGGACCTTTTTAAAATAAGTTTTAAGGTTATTGTTGGGTAAAAAACGAGAAACATATACTATGTATTTGTAATAATTTTGCAAATATGCTATAATTTTTCCAAAAATTTTTCACTTTGACTTTATAGAAAAATATTAAAAATATTGATATTTGAGGTTATGTCTTCACATAACTCAACACCTCTCTTTTTGTGTGCCACGATGTTTTTTTCCACTTTAGGGGGCCTGTATAACTTGTTATTTTGCCTATATATTGCTTCCTTTAAAATATATGGCATATTTTTAATATTTGAAGGTCATGTGCATATATGATTATGGAAAATCGTTTCTGCATTATTATTTTCCTGTACTAAACGTAATAAGGTGGATGTCCCAGTACTCGCTCACTTAAGCAGACGAAATGTTCCAATAGTCGGTCACTTTTTTTCTTTTATGGGCCTTCGTTATATTTTTAATTGAGTTTAATTGCTTAGTGTCTGAATAGCTACCCGATTCATATATGTTTTGAAAATTTACAGTGAAAAAATCAGCCAGATGACTGACTATTGGGACATGACCGAGTACTGTGACATCGACCTTATACCTTTTCCTACGATTTTCCCACATTGTTTCATGAAGGTACATCGAAAACATCAAAAATTGGAGTTATGTTTTTTCATAACTCAACGCCTCTGTTTTTTGTGCGTCATAATATTCTTATTCCCTTTAGAAAACCCGTAAAACTTGTTATTTTGGCTCTATATTGCTTACTTTTAAAGATAAGGCGTATTTTGTAGTATTTGGAGGTTATACCATATTATTAATACCCGTGTAATCAATACTGGCTATCTGCATCGATCTGCCATACATGCAATAATTATTTGTTTATGTACTTTAATAAAATAATAGTATTAACTGGTATACATAGTAACATCTTACGACACGGTAATAGGAATATGCATAACGCTACACTGTGCATGCGCGTACACGCTTGCTCTCTCTATTCATTTTATTAATTTTAATATTCAAATTTGCCACCAATTTCCTACTGGTTATGTGATTGTAATGCCTGAGTTTGGATTGGTGTGAGAGTCGTGTGTATACATGACGAATAAAAAAGTGCTTCTACTTATTTAAATAACATCCGTTTGCAAAAATTCTTTGTGCATTTGATCCGTAACTAAATTCTCTTTAATTTGGATTTTTTGAAATTTATTTTTATTATTATTTTTTA
>NW_019384275.1:110806-131834 GCF_000648655.2 Copidosoma floridanum | reverse complement strand
AAAAAAATTTTTTTTTAATATAAATTTTTTGGGGGTTTAAAATCTTAACAGCTTCAAAAAATAGCCGTTTTCGTGAATTACACGGGAGAAACTGTAAATTAACGGCTTCTTATAGCCACTGATTATTTTATGGCATAAAGAACGCACGGTACTTTTCAGCATAATAATTTTTTTGAATTTTTACACCTCATTATTTAACCAAATAAACTATATGGATTCCGAAAAAATGTGTTTTTAATAAGGAGATTTTTGTTCTAAGATGTATCAGGAATATGTGTAAAATTTCTAACTGAAAATGTTTCACATTACATGTCAACACACTACGGTGTTTTATTTAGTAAGTCTCGGGTAAAGCCAAGATGGGGGGCTGCTAGTATATATATATATCGGTTATTTTAATATTTTCATTCCAGTTGTATCAGTGACCAAACATAATTCATAAATATTTACACAGAAAAAAATGACTTAATAGGTAATCATTCATCAATTGACGTATATGTATATTTATACGTATGTCTATATCTGTATATTTGTCTCACTTTGAGATGAATGTGGGGGATAAGTTTTAGTTTCAACTTTGGCCACTTCGTTTCATTGTGTAGGCTCTTCGACGCTGTTGTAGTCACATCTTGCTTAAATATAGCGTCGTGATGAAAGGCGCAGAACGGCACGAAAATGAGACCTCGAAACGCCACACCTTGCATTTTTACATCGTGAAAGTGAGAATATGACACCCCACTTTTTTAAAGTCACAAGTCATTATCTCTGAATGGCATGAATAATTTGTTTATCAAGTTCGTTTAGTCATGTTAAATTTCGATTTTTTTCCTTTTTGTGACTTACACCTGTAAAGTTTTAGTACTTACTTTCCTATATCATTAATTTTGACGTACCAGTAACATCATTAATTATTCAATTATTTAACTGTTTCAAGTTTTTAATTGACAAACGCATAACCTTTTTACAAATGCAATTTTTACTCTCAATTTACTTGTTGTATCACATAGTAATGCACTGAACACTAGTTGCATCGATTTGAATGAGAGCGCCAAGCCAAAACGGCGTCCAATAAGTTCCACCGGAATCCGCTAGGATTTTTTAGTCGAAAATTAAACGTTTTACAAGTGAAGTGTTCAAGTAGTTAGAATAATAAGAACTAAAATTGAAGTGATCGGTATACTTACCTGGCGTTGGGGATACCACGATCACGAAGATGGTTCCCCCAGGGTGAGGCTCCGTCCTTGCACTATGATTGGGCTGACCCTTGCGAATATTCCTATTGTGGATATCTCGGGCGCACTATTTTTGGTAGCTGGGACTGCGTTCGCGCAATCCCGATAAAATAATTCAAACATATTATTTTGTATTGGGATTGGAACTTATAGCATCACTTTGCGCAAAGGATTTGAATGATTGGGACGTTCGGCGTCTCCGACCCTCGATTCTTATCGATATTTGACTGCATATATACTCTTGCAATATTATACTATATATACACAAATTTAAGACAAAAAACACGTAAATTGGCTACTTGTATCTGGTACAAGTTATCAGTTTATTGTCTATTTATAACTAATAAGATTTAAAAAAAAAGGCAGTGACTAGAGGCCTGCCACCGTTTACCGTGTACCGTGTACCGTGCACTGTATACTTACGACTTAATTAATACATTTAATAAGTATCGTTTCCTTGGCCCTGGCCGTGTACGGTATACGGTTTTCACGGTACACGGCGGGCAATTTTTTCAAATGTAATGCAATACTCGAATAAGAAAAAAATAAAGCTTTATGACGTCCTTAAAAATGATAATAGAATACTTAATACGGAAAAGCAGACGAGATTGACGAAAAGTAATTCATAACCTGTCTAGCATGTATAAATGGTGTGTATGTATGTGTGTGTGAGCATTGTGAATTGTCAGTGTGGGATATAGTGGGATTTGTGAGTTGTGAGCAAGTAAGCAATCTTAATCTCAACTAAACGTGTATGTATATATACATCTATATATATACGTAGGGTGTTTAGCAGACGATCTTTATAAAAAAAATTTCAACTCTCTCTGGTATACGTTTTTTTTACTTACTTAAATTCGGTGCATGTAAATAGATTACAGGTTTACTTTAAGTAAAGAGATTTTATTAGCCAGTAAAATTGCCATGGTGTAAAGTGGCATTTTTGTTTTATCTTTGTTGAGTGAATAGAGTAATTGCTTTAATTTCTCTGCACTCATCAATGTACCACCGTCACCCCAGCCTGCAAAAATTGAAAGATTTAACAAACAAATAATTAAATCTATGTATTGAAAACTGCTCTTTTAAAAAATACAAATAATAAAAGCTGCTCCCTTTTACTTATTTAATTATTGAATAATAAAGTGCCCCGTGCCAGATGACAGTTCAAAAGCCAATATCTCTGCTTATATATAATATTTTTTGATAATTCCAGTTGTAAAAACTGCTCTTTTAATTTACAAAATTGCTCTATGGTTTAATTGTCGTAAGAATTTGTTGATTATTTATAAAGCTCGATTTATTGATTCTCGCTCGACAACGTATGATTCCTAGGGAATTTTTACGTTACATAGTATAGAGTTGTTGGTTACATCGACGCGGACGACGCGTGAAACGGTGCAAGCAGACGACATGGAAAGGCAGAGGCCGTGAATGGATGTATATACTTATGTACAGCGTGTCTATTGTTTACATTTATAGAATGGTAATTAAATTGATATTGTTTGTACATTCATTTTAATATAAGCAGATGTTAAAAAAGTTATTCAAAGATGTAAACTAGAGAAATTAATAACGTGTACTTTAATTTGTGAAGCTTTGAACGTGCCAGTTGCTTGTGAATAAATTAATATTGTAACCGAAAACAAGACTGAGGTTAAAGGTAGTTGTTGTTTGTTTTTGCTCCGCATCTTACTATAAAGTACACACTTTATAGCAATTCAGCAAGAAAGTGACCTGACTTGTAGCTGCAAATTCGCCAAATGCGCACTAGGTGAAGCCGTCTCACCTCTCATATACCTCTAGTAAGTATGTATCTAAATATGTCTATCTCTCAACAACATGAGCGGAAGGTGTGTAGAGGAGTTGGTCCCGGTGTATAGACACCCGGTCAGGACTCCAGGCACTCCGGCAATACAACACTGGGCCCTTCCGGAATGGATTTTTTCCGAGTGTCTTCTCCATTCTCACGGGACTTACCCTTGGCGAGTGCAGAGAAGCATCCCCTCACCCCTTTCCATCTTCCATTTCCATTCCAGTCCCTCTTCCCTCTATCCCTAGTGCCAAATCGTCCAGTGCCCACAGTAGAATGTAGTGCAATATAATATAATAATAATAGTAAAAAAAAGTAGGATTAATCAAGTATTTCTTTGGCAGGCAATGAGTCGCCGTATCTTGAAGAAGCTGAAGGAGTTGGTTGCATCAAACAAACAACAGTGTCACCAGCAGCCTAGTTCTAAGACCAAAATCAAGGGTTCGACAAAACATGGGCTTCTAGACAAGAGAACTGTCATTGCTTGGAGTTCCGTTGTTGGAGTCCATATATCTTCCAGTAACACTTTGTACTGTTAGATCAGTTGCATTTTACTTTTGTTTAAATTTTATTTATATACATTCATAAAATAATTAAGCTTTGTGAAAAATTTTGTAGATGCACGCAGAAGGCTGACTACCCCGACAAAGTGTCATAAGTATCCAGCAGCTTCTGAAGAGACTTCGATGCATATTCACATGTTGCATTTATTGCATCGGAAGAAAAAATGATTTCAAAAGGACTATAAATAACAACTGCTCAACTGGTCTTCCACATTTATTCTCTAAATTAAATAGGAAAGGTAGAAAAATAAAACTCATAACCTTTTTTCATACATGCTCTCAATTTATTAATGAAAAATATATACATATATCTGTGAGCCTCCGAAGACTTTTTGTTTACTGGTTACTGAATAAAAAATACGACAGTCCAAGTTTTCAATAGAAACTAAGTAATTCACAGTCATAGACCTACATTTTTTTCAGTTAAGATATATTCCACGCAATTTTTTATAAATATTTCCTTTTTTTAGTATTTACTATTACGATAGATAATTACTGTTTCTTATGTGCTTAAAAAAGTATTTTTTCACAGTGTTAGATTTTTTATGCTTTTACGTAAACAATGGCACTTATTTTTATCGAAGGTAATCTAGAATCTCCCAACAAAACACATTTATCTTGTTAATCGTTTCTTTTTTTCCAAGTACCGTTCAACGAGCACGTATATGCGATATAGTGTCCGGGTGTATATTGGATTACACCACCTAACACGTAAGTAGAAGTTTCCTCTTTCAATGGCTCAATTATGTTACTCACTCTGTTCTTGATATGTAATATCTTGGGTATGTCTGCCAAATTGGTAGTGAAATTAGCATTACCTCCTGCAAAATAAAAAGCTTCAGTATCTAACAACAAGTAAGGGCCAAGTTCATGTATAACATCAACAGTTGGTTGTTCACACACATCACAATACACTAGTGATCTATTAAAATATTCACTCAGGCATTTTTCAAGACTAGTATAATTATTATAGACAATACTATCATGTGGTGGAGGTGTCATTATTATTTTTTCTTTTGTTTCCTTGTCGCACACTATACATTTCATGTGGGCCTCAGTATAGGCATAATCCTTGAGAAGGAAAGAAATCACACTGCTTAAATAATCATAGCAATCGATTGTTCCATCTTTCACTTCAAACTTAGTGCTTAATATATGAAAGCGTACCGTGTAAATCGTTTGAGTTACTCCAGTCATGTTGTGAAGCAATAAACTGCTTGCATAGCAATTTTTTTTTTTTTGTTTTTTTTCTCACACACACTATTTGTTATAAAGTCTTTAAACCTCTGTATACGACAACAGCTTGACAATATTTCTGTTATTGTATCGTAACTGCATGTATTGCTCAATAAAATTGCTTGTCCTTTTCTACTAATAGGTTTTTTTAAACTTCCATTTATTATATTATTTGTCCATTGTTTGGCCCGTGATTTGGCCTTGCTTTTGCTACCAGATGATCCCTGCAGCAATATTTCTATATTTGGTTCAGCTTTTACATGACTACCTCTTTTCATTGTAACTGTGTTTTCTTGGCTATATTCTTTAGCATTTTCTTTGGCATTGTTTTTTTTATTTGCATTTACATTCACATTGCTGATGTCCTTTTCATTATTTTGTTTAAAATTATGATTTTCAGATAAGTTTGAAGATAATATTTCAACACTATTCACACTATTTTCAGGTTCGTTTATTTGATTCACTGGACGATGCAAGGAATTGGATGGCAAACAGTAAGAGTGATCCGAATCTTTGGAAGTATCATGAGTCTGATTTATCTGTTTATTCAGACTTTCCTCCGTACTCAATTCAAGGGATTCATCGATGTGAGTTTCAAAAAACTTCTTCTTCCATCTTTCAACCTCTTGAAGGTGTAAGTTATCAACTGATTTTTGTATTTGTGGCTGTATGTTTTTATTTGGTACTAGGTTCATGAATTTGGCTCTACCAAGCTTCATGTCAGCATCGAGACTATCCATATGCTTTTTTACAAATTTGTCAACTCGCATAGGTTTACGATCTTCAAGCAAAGAGTCTTTTAACTGCTGAAAATGAGTTTCAGCTCGTGATGAAGTAGCAACGTCGTGCATATTTTGAAAATAAAAGTTCATTACTTGGCTCCAGCATGGAAATTCAAGACATAAGGCCATGAGTCTCCGCCCAAAATCTGGTAAATAAAAATTATTGTTTTGTGAGAAAAAATTACTGCTGCTGTTTATTATTATATCATCGACTTTGGCCTTGATACTATCAATGTATATACTCATGACACCATCAAATTCGTTGAAGTTTTCAAGCACATCACGTATATTTTTATTCTCATCTTCGTCAAATATTGGCTCTAAGATATTCTCATCAATTTTAAATGTTTTTATACACGAAACAACAAGCTCGTAAGCTTCTTTGGTTTTTGATGTGTACTTCTCACTAAAGGCTAGAATCAAGATACTTTTTAAATATTTTTCAAAATTACTTAAGTCTGATATAGTTGACATGAAACCAACGGCTTTTTTAAATAACAATTTTACTTTATAATCAGTTTTTTCTGAAAAACAAGGCCAAAGTGTTACTGCTCTCATTAAATGAGCTATATCAGTTCTTATCTGCGTATTTAGACTGATGTTCTGATTTTCGTTAATTAATATCATTAAACACTTATCATTATAAGTGGTGAATGTTGTGTTGTTAAAACTTAAAGATACACCATGTTGAATTGCACGACCCATATCCATATTAATAATTCTTGGTGGGTTAGCACCCTTTTTCAGCCACTCATTGAGCCAATATAAATAAACATTTGTATCATTTTTTTCAGATAACATCTGAGAAACAGGTATTATCATGTTAGCAATGTATGTGCTGAGAACTGATAAATAAATATCAAGAGCTTTTTCATCTTTTCTTTGAATTTTTAGTACAACCGAAGCAGTGGCATCCAAAGACATTGGACTGTCTATAAATCTTAAAATATCATTGTAAAGTGAAACTTGTTCCGGAGAAAAGTATAAAATATGAAAATGATCGTAGCCAATTCCTTTAATGAATTTTCTGTAGTTTGCATCTAACTTCAATGTGGCTAAAGATTCAAAAACAGAAGATCCTTTTTTTATTCCCAACTCTTCAGCTTTCGCCTCTTGTCGTGCTTTACGGAGAGAGGGTAAGTTACTAAGTGTTGGAGGCTCAGGATCTCCATGCTCCATTTCAGCAGCTGCAACATTTTGCCTGTATTGTTTAGGCTTCACATTAAGTAACTTTTTCTTCACTTCTTCTCTTCTTGGACCAGTCAAACGCCTTTTCTTTGTGTGCACCAAGTCTTTTGATAAGTTTGAAATTTTGACGATGAAACAAACATCTTTTCCTTGACTTGGCTTATCAGTACACTCAATGTAAAGCAAAGCCTTACACTCAGTGCAAATACCTTCAATTTTTATGTATCCATCAATCTGACCTACGAAATGTCTTTGAAATGTAAAGGCACATTCAAGTTTGTGTATTTTATAAATTTCTGTTGACAATATATCTGTCCAGGCAATTTTTAACTTCTTACTGACTCTGCCATCTGAGTAAGAGACATTAATAGGTTTTATGGTTTCCCATTGCTCACTGAAAATCGTTATTGTAAACTGCATGGTTTTACTATCATTTTTAATTTTTTTACAGGGAGGTTCAGCTTGGTCTTTGCTAATTTCACCATATTCATCATAGTCACTTTGCAACTCACAGTCAGCACAATCCGAAGTTTTACATGATTCACTAGTAAGCTTGTTTTCCTTCAAACTGTTTTTTTTATTATTTTCACCGGTTGTAATTATTTCACCCGTATCCTTGAGGTAATCATACAGTACATTGAAAAGGTTTTGTTTGACAATGAAATACAAATTATCAATATTTATATCATCGTTTAAAGCATGACAGATGTCTTGCCACACTTTGTCACCTTTTTTCTTTAAAACACCATTTTCAACAATTTTAAAATTAACAAGTTGCTTTAAAATATTCAACGACGTTACTGAAGGTTTTGGCCCTCTTTTGCCTATTTTTACAATATTGCCAAATCAATGTTTTTAAATTTAACTTCTTCTTCTCATTTGAAGCTGCATTGGTATTTTACTATTTTATTTTTTCACTATCCTATTCACTTCTTATTCTGATATTTGTGCAAGTTCTTTTAAGATCTTTTTACAAACGACAAACCGCTAAATTAAAAGATATAAGTATGTGAAAAATATTATTTTGGTGAACTCAAGTTATTTCTTGTTTCTTCTTGTTATACCTAGCATTTTGAACGACCCGCGAAGCTTGAAACCTATTTTATTATTGGCTATCATACAATGTCATTTTTTTATTGGCCGATCTAGGGCGTATTTGGAAAGTCAAGCTCATCACTTACCGCTAAATCAAACACGACATCAGATTTATTAAGGACTACTTTTAGATACTTTTTCTTAGCGAGCTTGACTTTCCGAACAAAGCCGGAATCTAGGAGTCTGGCAGACTGTAAAACCGGGAAAGTATTTGAATCAGGTTTTGATTTTAATAACTCAATAGTACCGTATTAAGGCACGTGAATAAATTGTTCACTGCTGTTTTAAGTAATAAGTAATTCTTTTAATTATAAATCAAGAAAATATGAGTTGAATAAAACTTTTTGTTATACTAAAATATTGCTTCACTAGTTAAGATATGTACGCGCCCGTTTTTACCGACTATTACAAATCTACATAAAAGTTGTAAAATGATTATTTGTCACTCTATGTTGCAAATTAAAATACATATAACACCTATATCTTACTAAAATAAAGAAACATTTTTTGTGGCTCTTACATTAGATAATTTCGAGCTATAAAGTTCCAACGTAATTCAAATACTTCTCGGTCTTGCAGTCTGTCAGACTCCCAGACTCCATCTAAACGCACACCCTTTTAACGATACCTTGAATAAATCTTACAGAAATCTGTCATATTTGCCTATGGTAACGGTAAATGATGCTTGACTTTCGTAACAGAGCCTTACTATCCCAGAGTATACCCCAATACAAATGATTGCAATATGATGTATTTGCATATAAAATTTACTTGGATTTGTATGGCACTGCTATAAAACTGCGTCCTCCTTTACCATGAATAAGCCGAAAAATATTTTATCCTCTAAATTTTCCAGCAAAGCGACAGTAATTAAATAATAAAAAGAGTAACTCGTTAAGTACAAACATAAAAAATTTTGAATTTTCATTTCATAGTAGTTCTTACAGTGAAGTAATCTTATCGCTTGATCAAATATTTCTCCAATAAAAAAAATTTAACTCTGAATTTTAAAGGTAATAAAAAAATTATAAACAATAGATAAAATACACTTTCAAAGTCCAACATAATTTAATTCATGCAGAATTATTTGAATTTCATCTAGAAATATAAAGTACAACAGCTCTTTTTGATTGATTATAAAAAATGCATGAGAAGAAAATTGTAGTTTTCCCCCTATCACTCANACACAAATTTAAGACAGTAAACACGTAAATTGGCTACTTGTATCTGGTACAAGTTATCAGTTTATTGTCTATTTAAACTAATAAGATTTAAAAAAAAATGTATTTGTAGTATTCAAGCAAGGACAGTATTTTCGGTGAAATAAATCCAGTATAACAGATAATGCAATGTATTGGAACTTCAGAACATACTGATTCATTTTAGCCTATACTTATTATTTTTTCGTTTCAACTATTTACTCTTATTAAACTTATCAAATCAACTTCTTGCTTATTGATACTGCAAAAGAAGTGAACTGCTTGGCTTCAAGTAAACAAAAGAGAAGAACGATAAAATAGGGAAAGTAACACAAACACATTTTCATAATTTGGGGTTTATATTTTACTTTCTCACTAAAAAATATTAATACATCTACAATTGTTAATCGATTTTAAACGTTTGGGAAAAATTTGGAGGAGGTAAGCAGTTTAAGTACTTAGCATTTTGCTATAAAAATAGTAATACACTCCATTATGTTCCAAAAAAAGCACTTGATTTTTCAGTTTTTTTATAACACTTCGGGCACCACATTAATCATTTTTACAAAATATTTTGAGCTTCTAAGTAATTATATCATTTCTTACTTCTCACATCAAGTACTGTCACCTTTTGATATCCTATAGTCAAACACTTTTACATGTTGCCATACATAATTATTTATTGAAAAACTAATTTACACATATTTTTATGCTTCATCTAAAACATTATATCAATTTATCTTTTACATCGATATTCGAGTTTGAGAAATACTGATTAAATAGACTAAATTTTAATTACGTTGACCAGCATTAAACTGTTGCACATACATTAAAACTGTTTTATTAACAATTACTGCACTTTGCACTATCTTACTGACCATGAGAAGTTTCAGTACACTTATCGAATGTTGCATACTTGACGAAAGTTTAATTGTGTAAAAGGATGTACGAAACGAGGGGCCAGTTGAGCCGTTGTTATTGATAGTCCTTTTGAAATCATTTTTTCTTCCGATGCAATAAATGCAACATGTGAATATGCATCGAAGTCTCTTTAGAAGCTGCTGGATACTTATGACACTTTGTCGGGGTAGTCAGCCTTCTGCGTGCATCTACAAAATAAATTTTTCACAAAGCTTAATTATTTTATGAATGTATATAAATAAAATTTAAACAAAAGTAAAATGCAACTTATCTAACAGTACAAAGTGTTACTGGAAGATATATGGACTCCAACAACNAAATGCATGAGAAGGAAATTGTAGTTTTCCCCTATCACTTATAATTTAATTAAATAAAACGTTTTTATAGTCCTTCATCAGTTGACTCTTGAACAGGATGGTTTACTTTTTTACACAAATAAAAGTTACGCTCGAACTTGTGGTTTGATTAAGAGTACATTACATAAAAAGAAAGTTTTAGGCAGAAATTTATAGTTTCTCAGTTCTCAAACCTCTTTTCAAATCTCGAATTGTATTTATTTATGCATTGAGACTGAGAACTGAGAAACGAATATACATTCTGACCTAAGCATTTTGCTATAAAAATAGTAATACACTCCATTATGTTCCGAAAATAGCACTTGATTTTTCAGTTTTTTTATAACACTTCGGGCACCACATTGATCATTTTTACAAAATATTTAAAGCTTCTGAGTAATTATATCATTTCTTACTTCTCACATCTAGTACTGTCACCTTTTGATATCCTATAGTCAAACACTTTTACATGTTGCCATACATAATTATTTATTGGAAAACTAAGTTACACACATTTTTATGCTTCATCTAAAACATTTTATCAATTTATCTTTTACATCGATATTCGAGTTTGAGAAATACTGATTAAATAGACTAAATTTTACTTACGTTGACCAGCATTAAGCTGTTGCACATACATTAAAACTGTTTAATTAACAATTACTGCACTTTGCAACTATCCCACTGACCATGAGAAGTTTAAATACACTTATCGAATGTAGCATACTTGACGAAGTTTTATTTTTGTAAAAGGATGTACGAAACAAGGGGCCAGTAAAGCTGTTGTTATTTATAGTCCTTTTGAAATCATTTTTTCTTCCGATGCAATAAATGCAACATGTGAATATGCATCGAAGTCTCTTCAGAAGCTGCTGGATACTTATGACACTTTGTCGGGGTAGTCAGCCTTCTGCGTGCATCTACAAAATAAATTTTTCACAAAGCTTAATCATTTTATGAATGTATATAAATAAAATTTAAACAAAAGTAAAATGCAACTTATCTAACAGTACAAAGTGTTACTGGAAGATATATGGACTCCAACAACGGAACTCCAAGCAATGACAGTTCTCTTGTCTAGAAGCCCATGTTTTGTCGAACCCTTGATTTTGGTCTTAGAACTAGGCTGCTGGTGACACTGTTGTTTGTTTGATGCAACCAACTCCTTCAGCTTCTTCAAGATACGGCGACTCATTGCCTGCCAAAGAAATACTTGATAATCCTACTTTTTTTTACTATTATTATTATATTATATTGCACTACATTCTACTGTGGGCACTGGACGATTTGGCACTAGGGATAGAGGGAAGAGGGACTGGAATGGAAATGGAAGATGGAAAGGGGTGAGGGGATGCTTCTCTGCACTCGCCAAGGGTAAGTCCCGTGAGAATGGAGAAGACACTCGGAAAAAATCCATTCCGGAAGGGCCCAGTGTTGTATTGCCGGAGTGCCTGGAGTCCTGACCGGGTGTCTATACACCGGGACCAACTCCTCTACACACCTTCCGCTCATGTTGTTGAGAGATAGACATATTTAGATACATACTTACTAGAGGTATATGAGAGGTGAGACGGCTTCACCTAGTGCGCATTTGGCGAATTTGCAGCTACAAGTCAGGTCACTTTCTTGCTGAATTGCTATAAAGTGTGTACTTTATAGTAAGATGCGGAGCAAAAACAAACAACAACTACCTTTAACCTCAGTCTTGTTTTCGGTTACAATATTAATTTATTCACAAGCAACTGGCACGTTCAAAGCTTCACAAATTAAAGTACACGTTATTAATTTCTCTAGTTTACATCTTTGAATAACTTTTTTAACATCTGCTTATATTAAAATGAATGTACAAACAATATCAATTTAATTACCATTCTATAAATGTAAACAATAGACATGCTGTACATAAGTATATACATCCACTCACGGCCTCTGCCTTTCCATGTCGTCTGCTTGCACCGTTTCACGCGTCGTCCGCGTCGATGTAACCAACAACTCTATACTATGTAACGTAAAAATTCCCTAGGAATCATACGTTGTCGAGCGATAATCAATTAATCGAGCTTTATAAATAATCAACAAATTCTTACGACAATTTAACCATAAAGCAATTTTGTAAATTAAAAGAGCAGTTTTTACAACTGGAATTATCAAAAAATATTATATATAAGCAGAGATATTGGCTTTTGAACTGTCATCTGGCACGGGGCACTTTATTATTCAATAATTAAATAAGTAAAAGGGAGCAGTTTTTATTATTTGTATTTTTTAAAAGAGCAGTTTTTAATACATAGATTTAATTATTTGTTTATTAAATCTTTTAATTTTTGCAGGCTGGGGTGGCGGTGGTAAGTATGATGTTATTTAAATCAAGTAATACAAGGAACTTTAAATTATTTCACTAAATTTACGGTCTTACTGTGTAAGCTTAGAATTAAAAAAATTAAATAAAAAAGCATAAGCAAAATTTTAGTAATATTAGAATCATTTCCATTATACATATTCCTCTGGATCTCATGAACGAATAGCTTAGGAGATAAATGCGTTTCTCACCTCAATTTGAATAAGACTTTAACGTGGAAACAAATTCGGAACAACTTGTGTTGCAAAAAAAAAATCTTAATCCAGTGTTCGTTATTCTTCCCTCGAACCTCATAGAATTCTGATTTCGTTGTTTCTGCACACGCGCCTTGACAAATATAAAAAAACAGCTACGGTGTTGAGTTGGGTCTTTTGAATATCATCGCTTCCGCCTTACGCTATTTTGTTATCTGTTGGCTGCACCAGAGAAGGAAGGGAGAAAAGAGATGGGTAAACACAACGTCCTTTCTCCCCCTCCTCTTCCATTGAAAAGTGCCATAATCGTTCGAACCATAGCTATACCCATATTATACCCGAGCACCCAGCCTTTACTGCTTTAAATAAAGGGCAAGAGTATTGTAATCCTTTAGTGCTTCCAATATGGTATAAGTACATAAATACTCTCTGCAAATATATTCGTATAATCACGGAACAGATAAATCTCACTTCCTTGTATACGTTTTTTGGTCCCTTTCTTTCTCTTCCAATGTGTTCACTAGCCACATACTTCTCGCCCTTCCTTTCTCCTCCTCCACGAGCGTATCTTTGAAATTCAAGATCCTTTCATACAATCATTGTACACATCCGTGTGTAAAATGTATTCGTAATACACTCACACACCTATCTTCCCATGCACTCTCTTAGCAAGTCCATGACGCAATTCCAGCATCTGCTATTGTACGTATGCACTTGTGTGCGAAATGGTTTGACCATAGCATAAGGTAGTGCATAACCAGTGAGAGAAATGATAACTATTTAGGTCTTTGGCGTAATGATATGTCCTCTTTTCAATGCTGTTGTTCTTACAAACAATTGCTGTTTCAGCTGATGGAAGAGTTCAAGCGTGCCCATCAGAGGATGTTCAGTAATACCCAGCAGCGCAATCAGGCGACTGACCAACAACAGCAGCAACAACTGAACGGCGAACAGGTGAGATGTTTGGATGGGTTTGTGAGCGATAGAAACACTCTTGGCCTCGCTTTGCTGTAGAGAAAAATGTTAGCTTCTGTCAAAATTTATTGATGAATATTTTGGGGGTGAATAATAAAAAATTAATCCATCAAAAAGAAGATTATCTTATTTTTGTCTCACTACGCATCGATTTTTTGTTCAAGAACATTTAATAGTGCACTTAGCTGACACTATATTCATCCCGAATCCTGTTTTGGAATACGGCCTTACAAATACTTATACTATTTCTAAATTTAATGGAACAGATATAATGTTCGGTTAAAAAAAGTTAATGGGTGCCATTTTGTTTTACAAAAAAAGTAATAAGAAAGTTAAAAATACCAAAGGGACGTATTAAAGTTAAATATAAGAAAGAAGTCATCACTCTAGATTAAGTCTAATAAATTTTCTTACAAATATGCATCAATTTAGTTCGTATTCTCATATTCTTACTTTATTTTTTCTTCAACGCTTTTTTGTCAATCATTAAAACTTATATGATTTATCGTAACCGCTTTCAGAATAAGAACGTCTTTTCTGTGCTTACAACAAAAGTAGAAGTTTACGTTCTAACCAAAGTATTTTTCCTACAACAACAATAATACAACTAAAAATATTATATTTTTGTCACTAAGAGTACTCGTAGAGAATTTCTTACTACTACACTTCGTACTACACTTTATGGCTTTATCATAACTAAAACGTTAGTTAGTTTTGAAAGTTAACGTATGTAATGGATTCTTGACAATTACAATAGGATTCTTAACATGATGTTTCATGGATACACATTCCTTCAAAACAACTACTTTGTTTTTTCTTCCCCCATAAATCTGATCAACTAACATTACTAGTCTTGTCACGGCATGTATGGACGTACTGAACTGATTAATCTATAAGACTATAAATTTTTTGATGAAGTTGAGTTTTCCTGAGCAACTGATATACAATATATATTATACAATATTCAGCTGCATGTAGTCTTATGAGGTTCCATTCTTCTAATTCTGAAAGTCTGGAATCATAAGTTTTAGTATACAACTACAANGGTGAGGGGATGCTTCTCTGCACTCGCCAAGGGTAAGTCCCGTGAAAATGGAGAAGACACTCGGAAAAAATCCATTCCGGAAGGGCCCAGTGTTGTATTGCCGGAGTGCCTGGAGTCCTGACCGGGTGTCTATACACCGGGACCAACTCCTCTACACACCTTCCGCTCATGTTGTTGAGAGATAGACATATTTAGATACATACTTACTAGAGATATATGAGAGGTGAGACGTCTTCACCTAGTGCGCATTTGGCGAATTTGCAGCTACAAGTCAGGTCACTTTCTAGCTGAATTGCTATAAAGTGTGTACTTTATAGTAAGATGCGGAGCAAAAACAAACAACAACTACCTTTAACCTCAGTCTTGTTTTCGGTTACAATATTAATTTATTCGCAAGCAACTGGCACGTTCAAAGCTTCACAAGTTAAAGTACACGTTATTAATTTCTCTAGTTTACATCTTTGAATAACTTTTTTAACATCTGCTTATATTAAAATGAATGTACAAACAATATCAATTTAATAACCATTCTATAAATGTAAACAATAGACACGCTGTACATAAGTATATACATCCATTCACGGCCTCTGCCTTTCCATGTCGTCTGCTTGCGCCGTTTCACGTGCGTCCGCGTTGATGTAACCAACAACTCTATACTATGTAACGTAAAAATTCCCTAGGAATCATACGTTGTCGAGCGAGAATCAATAAATCGAGCTTTATAAATAATCAATAAATTCTTACGACAATTAAACCATAGAGCAATTTTGTAAATTAAAAGAACAGTTCTTTACAACTGGATTTATCAAAAAATATTATATATATGTAGAGATATTGGCTTTTGAACTGTCATCTGGCACGGGGTACTTTATTTTTCAATAATTAAATAAGTAAAAGGGAGCAGTTTTTATTATTTGTATTTTTTAAAAGAGCAGTTTTTTACAACTAGAGTTATCAAAAAATATTATATATAAGCAGAGATATTGGCTTTTGAACTGTCATCTGGCACGGGGCACTTTATTATTCAATAATTAAATAAGTAAAAGGGAGCAGCTTTTATTATTTGTATTTTTTAAAAGAGCAGTTTTCAATACATAGATTTAATTATTTGTTTGTTAAATCTTTTAATATTTGCAGGCTGGGGTGGCGGTGGTTGCAAGTACTACATTGGAATTCTGTGCATTCAGGATTTGTAAAATCAGTGCGTCTTGAGAAACAAAATTGACAAGTGAACTTCATGCATTCTGAATTTACGAGCAGTAGTTTAGCTATTCTCATCCTGAATTGATGAGGATCAAAATTTATATGAAATTTTTCTTTTTTTGCCTCACACTCCATATAGTCCATTATCAAAACACCACAGTTATAATTATTTTTTTGTGTGAATCTGCCTCTTCTGTCAACTTTTCTTATCCAGTTAGTAATTGAGTTTATATTATTTTTGTAATGATTTCTAGAAATTTTAAGATATTTTTCAAAATTATCTGCACACATTTTTTATCTATTACTTATGTATGGGGAATCCAAAATCATAGGACCATAGTGCGTCAATGTTCTGTTATTTACATCAATTTTCATGTAGCACAAATGATTTTGAAATTTATATGGTGCTAATATCACACCTGATAAATTTCCTTGTAAATGTAACATAAACCAATTTTTATCTGGTTCCTTATTTGACATTTCTACCAGAAGAATTTTTGTTACTTGAGTCGAAAGTACAGTTATATTGTATTTCTTTTCCAAATAAATTCCAAATGCATTTATCACGCTTCCCTCAATTGACCCATCATTTACATTTTTGACAAATAATGTGAGATATGAATCTGAGAATAGAAACAACTCATAATTTTTATTAAAATTCGAAGGTGGGTTTCCGTAAACGTCAATTTCACGGTAATCTCTGAAGGAGTGATTTATTATATTATTAAATTATCTATACTTTTATATCTCGCTATAGCAAACTGGAAATCATTTCGATTAAAATGTTGAATATTAAGTAGAAGTCCATTTTCCATTAGGACAGTGTTTCTTAGATTATTTAAATTTTCACTTTGGCTTTTACTGGGATTCATACTTTGATCGGTTTTTTTATGAAAAGTCGATTGGCTTACTCTTAAAATTTCTTTATTATTGTCTACTCCAATATTTTTTATTTTCATACAATTTGCAGATCTTATAGTCATCTTATCGACTAATATTTTTAAATTTAATAAACTGTCTGATTGTGATTCTTGATTGTTGCAATGCTGTAGCACTTTGCGCACGTCGTATTCACATTCTGTTACGGAGCGATCACTTACATAAGCATTGTCATCGGTAACTTTTTCTAATTTCATGATTTTACAAGGTTTTGTCAAATAAATTTCATTTTGAGTATTTTTTTGGTTAGCTTCATTATTGAATGAGAAAGGGCTCTCATAGAATATATCATGATTTAATTCCGTGTATTTTGATGAATAAAGTGTTTCAAAAACTTTTGATTCATGTAAAATGGAATCTGTTATTTTTATATCTCCATAAAAAAGATTGCCGTCGTCTGAATTTCTTTTAGAACATTTCAATTTTTTCTTCTTCATAAACATTCCATCAATCATTTTTTCATTTGGTTTAAACTTACACAATCCACCTTGGTCTTTTATGTACTATGCAGCTAACATAATTGCACGGGTGGATTCATAGTTTAATCTTGATCTGAGGTCACTTTTCTCTAGAAATAGCTTACTCCATGTTCTTTTAGGTGTTGAATTTGATTTAGGAATACACAAAACATTAATGGCAAAATTTGATAGATTGACAAATGTACAATTATCATGACCATTATGTTTTTTAATCTCGTTCCAGAAAGAGTCTGTGTCACAAATTTTAATTTTTTTAATTATATCACATTTTGGTAAATTCATCCACTCTTGATTTATTTTATCTTGTAGGTATAAATCTTCTAAATCAATAATCACTCGATAAGTTGGGAAAACGTCACAGAAGGTTGGATATTTTTTGTGAAATTTATGATTTAAGGCATTATTTGAATTGAAACATATCATATTAAATGTCCTAGAATCACTGAGTTTAAATCTTTTCTGCATCTGTAGACATAGGTCGACATAAAATTCTAAACAAGGCTGTTTAAAAAGGCGTTTATTATCTTTGGTCAATAAAGATAATTTTAGAAAATCTTCAGTATTTTACCAATACTTATATCCGTAACACATTTATAGTTATTTTGACCCAATATATCTATACGATCCATCGAGTATTCCGTAGCATGTTTTTTTACATAGTGATTGTTCATAAACAGCTTTAGATAGTCTAAATAAACATTCAAGACTTCATTACCATCTTCTGGAACTGTACATTTTTCTGTTTGTAATTTTTCATTAAATTTGACTAATCGTGACAGAGCTCCTTCTAGGAACATATAATGTGCCTGTAGAGTATCATTAGTCAGCAATTTTAGTATATTATCTGCTTCTATAAAGTGATCCTTATCCTTCGAATTAATCAACTCATTCCTAAAGAAATTTGTTAATGCTGGCCATCTTCTAAGGATTTGCAGGTTGCATTGATACAGTGATAGCCAACGCGTTTAACAAGGACGTAATGCTTGTAAAACTGGCAAGTCTAAAATTTGTTGTATTATTCTAAACTTCCGAGACCTTTTTGAGCTCTTTGACATGTAGTTGTAAATTAAATTCACTAAAGACGTACAATCAGGTGATAATGTAGCAACAGCATCACGAGCACACAAATGTTCTATGTGACAAGCACATTTTGCTGGTATAATGTCAGGTGTAATATCTTTAAATCTTGATAATACGGAGTTATGCTCGCCTATCATCACATTAGCACCATCCGATAAAAAAGAAATGATATTTGAAATGTCGATTCCCGCAACTACAAACGATTGAACAATCAATTCGTATAAATGTTCAGCATTTGCAGATGTTTTTACATCGTCATCATATACAAGTAATAAATCCCACAATGTGTCGACTATCTTTTCTTTTTCTTTATCAAAGTATCTAACATTTATGCACATGTATTTATCAACAGTATTATCTGTAGATTCATCTACCATTATAGAAAATTTTCTATTCTGCAAAATTTTAATTAGTCGTTCCTTATGCGTAGGTAAAATATTATGTACTACAATATCTCTTACGCGCCTTGTGGACATTGAAATTTTTTGGAGCGTTGGAGAGTCAGGAAAACAGCTTTTGAAATATTCTTGTATCTGTTCAGTTTGTAGAAATGACAAATTTAAACTGACACACGCTCCAGCAATACGTAGTTCTGCTTCAGCTATTTTGCATTTTTTTTTTTTTTTTTTTTTTATTAGTATTTTCAATATGTTTAACAGACAACAAATGTTGATCAATTTTTCTGATAGATATTTGTTGTTGGCAATCCAAACATTGAGCTGTGTCATTTTTTTTATTATTTTGATTCGATCACGATTATTTTTAAAGCTTCTTAAGTCATCTAAATCATGATTATTACTAGAAGAAGATGTCATCTGAACGATTTTTTCAACACTTTTGTCATTTTTTATTTTTCTATTTTTAACCCCAGCACACTTATCAGATTTATATGTTATGGCTTTTCCAAACTGGTGATTTGCCAAAGCCGTGTCATATTCTACATGTTCTATTAGGTCATACGTTTCCATAAGATTTTCATTTGAGTTACAATTTAAACTTTTATATTTGTCAAAATCTTTTATAGGGTATAAAGTCTCTTTGCTTCTCTTCACTTGTTCTTCCAATTTTTTCTTCAAATTCTCATTGTGTGTGATACAATTGTTATCTTTATGGATGTTATTGGTTTTAGGATAAAATGTGATACTGCAAATTTTACAACGTGCAAGTCCGGTATTTAAATCTTGCTCTAGCCAGTAAAAGTAGCGTTCATCCTCTTTCTACTTTTTTTTTGTACAAATAAAATAATTCATTTTTTTCATGATCGCTTGTAAAGAATCGAGAATATTTCTCATTTGTATCTCCTGTAGACATGCTGTTATCTAGAAATAATTGTTGTGAAATATTACGGAAATTACATTCTAATAATTTTAAATAAGAAAACAAAAAAATTTCACAAAATAAAGTTTAATAGAGTTAAAATAAAGTTTAATAGAGTTAAAAAAAAATTGTGTATAAGCGATACATTTTATTTCAACATACCCCCGTTAAAAGACGATGTTTTTTCGTTGATAACAGAGAAAAAAGTGCTGCATTCCTCCCGTGTAAAAGGTAAAATTCTTAACTTAAAGAAATAGTAAATTGCGCACCAAGGGAAGAAAGAATTGCATTTACTCATGGTTATGAGTTGACATTCTAGACAATCGCGAGGGTGGAAAATACCCGAGAGGTGATGCATGTCTTTTTTTTCCTATTTATCTTTTCAAATGTACTTATGTATGTACAAAAACGTACGTAGTATATTAAAATATGTATATGACGACTTAACCTTTGAAAACAAGAAAAAAACGCTGTATCTCGAAAGTAAAGCAAAATTGGCCAAAAATAACAATTTCTACGGGTTTCCTTAAAGGATTTATATGATCGAGGAACACAAATATAGAGGGGTTAGACTATACACAAACAGAACCTCAATTTTTTTTTTAACAGTATCTTGAAAAAGAACAAAAAAAAAATTTTTCCTTTGTATCGACGACTCGTACAAAGTCCAGCCTTATTCACATTTTCTCATTTAAATTAACATTGCAAACCTTTGAATGACAATTGTTGACTGAATTATGTAAATATCCTAACCCTAAAGTTATTTTGAATACTCATTAAAAATTAAGATTAATATTTAAACACAAGAAACTCTTAAAGTAAAAGCTACACATGAAACATCAAGAATCACCCAAAACTTTTAGTACCTACTTACTCAAGTGATGAGTTACACTGAAAATTTAAAAGAAAATTTTTCACTTTATTTATACTTACATTGCACGATACCTGAAAGCTCAAACTCACGACAGCTCAGCTTTACAAAATCACACGCTTGGGATTAAAATTTCCACGAAATACAATGTAATTCTCTCTATACTCAGACACGTGATCGATTTAATTGAATTTTCGTCGCATAA
>NW_019384275.1:86960-107796 GCF_000648655.2 Copidosoma floridanum | reverse complement strand
TTCCTATTTATCTTTTCATATGTACTTATGTATGTACAAAAACGTACGTAGTATATTAAAATATGTATACGACAACTTAACCTTTGAAAACAAGAAAAAAACGCTGTATCTCGAAAGTAAAGCAAAATTGGCCAAAAATAACAATTTCTACGGGTTTCCTTAAAGGATTTATATGATCGAGGAACACAAATATAGAGGGGTTAGACTATACACAAACAGAACCTCAATTTTTTTTTTAACAGTATCTTGAAAAAGAACAAAAAAAAAATTTTTCCTTTGTATCGACGACTCGTACAAAGTCCAGCCTTATTCACATTTTCTCATTTAAATTAACATTGCAAACCTTTGAATGACAATTGTTGACTGAATTATGTAAATATCCTAACCCTAAAGTTATTTTGAATACTCATTAAAAATTAAGATTAATATTTAAACACAAGAAACTCTTAAAGTAAAAGCTACACATGAAACATCAAGAATCACCCAAAACTTTTAGTACCTACTTACTCAAGTGATGAGTTACACTGAAAATTTAAAAGAAAATTTTTCACTTTATTTATACTTACATTGCACGATACCTGAAAGCTCAAACTCACGACAGCTCAGCTTTACAAAATCACACGCTTGGGATTAAAATTTCCACGAAATACAATGTAATTCTCTCTATACTCAGACACGTGATCGATTTAATTGAATTTTCGTCGCACAAACTTATAGTCGATACACCAAAAATAATACGGTTCTTCATTAACTGTTGCGTTTAGTAACAACAGTATACCTACACATATATATGTTGTTTATAAACTGTGGGTTATTTTTTTCTTCAATTAATTTAAAGAAGTAGCGATATATATAACGTTAAATCTTGTATATATACACATATGTATAAATAGATTTAATTTAATGTTTTGAGCCTAAGGNAAGGGAGTGGACAATAAAATGAGAAAATTTTTTTCTACTGTTTCAATAATATATTACAAACTTCACAATCAGTATAACCACATTTTGCTTCGATTATAACAATGTATTTAATGTTAGTAATGATTATAAATACAAAAAATTGATTAAAGAGAATTTTTATTTTTTTTCAGTGAAAATTGTATTTTGCAACTTAAACAATTGCAAAAATCTCAGTCAAATTCGCATACTATCTTTTCTAACAAACGTCATAGGGTTTGTTATAAAAAAAAACAAATTTAAAAAAAAGAGTTCTCTAGCTCACTCCAAAACCGAGGTACAAGAAATTGGTGTTTTTTCTGCAATAATGGACTGATAGTCGAATTTTTTATTGCGAAAAATTTTGTTTATCATCTTCATGTATTTTTGCATCACACTGCGAGAGCACTTTCTTAATTTGTTTAAAAAGAAGCTAGTAGAATGTCTTTTTTAAAGTTACTTATTTTTCTTTATCTATATATAAACATATTTACATATTGTACTTTTATTTCGAATGATGTATACTAGGATTGTGAAACATAAAGTTTCATTGTATAGAATATTGATAACGTTTTGTTTATAACAACGATGACATGGACAGTGAAGCCGAAATTGAATTACGTTTCATCTTCCAAAGTTTCAACATAAAAACAGAGCCAGGTAAGACACCGAATACGCATATATTAAGAATTATAAAAAACGCATAAAATTAATACTTCTCTTCATATAAACTTACAGATTCAAGAATAGAGAGTAACATAGTCGCAGATGTGGCAGATATAGCCGAGGTTAGTTGAAATAAATTACGATTATACATAATGAATCTTACAATAATTAACAAACTATTCGTTATTCTTCCAGAAGTTCAGTCAAATTCGCCCCCCCGTTCTTAAAATAAATCAAGCGAAGGATAATAAGCTATTGGTGAGAAAGGAAGATGACAGTGAAGCAATGAAAAAAAAAAAAAAACGAAAAGAAAATGAAAAAACCCAGAAAAAGAGAGACAAGAAAAAGAAAGGCCATGAACAAGCAAAGTAGACAGAAGTTGTGAAGAAATGAAAGAAAAAGGGCAAGGAAGCAATTTGAACCAGAATAAGAGAAACGCACATTGGGGTAGACAGAGAAGAAATGGTAGGCAACAAGCGGAATATGGAAGCAGGCAACAATGGAGGGGAAGAGATAACGATCGAGACAGAGTAAGATGTGGACGAGCTGGTCAGCACGTACAGGCAAGGCGAGAAGCAAGAAAAAAAGAAGACAATTTAAGAAAAGTTGCAAAGATTCTGACCCACATGTTTGAATTGTAAACTTTTTTTTTTAAATTTGCGTGTTTGTATGTACTGTTATTCATGGATATAATTTTTTATATAAAAATATGTGTTTTTTTATTAAATTTTAAAATATTTATGTATAAAAAGCACACAATGGCTCAAACGGGTAGGTTGTTGGTTGTTGGTTTGGTCGGCGCGGCAGCTAGTGCGACTTTTTCGAGCACGTATTGAGAACTTAAGAGAAAACCCTAAATACAATTATAAGTTAGTTTTCAATAAGTAATATTACAATTCCTGAAATCAAAACTATTTACCATATACTTCCCTAATGTATCAGTTTTTGAGCCTATGTATTATTACGGTAAAAGTAAACAGAAAAGCCCATCATTTATTATAGTAAGTCATTAAATCTTCCTAGCCGTTAGATTTATAATTATACTTACCAAACAGACTAGCTAAGTAACTATATAGTTTGTTAGTTTTGAAACACATACTACATTATTCATAAGATCCACTTAGCTCTTAGTGGTTTAGTTTGTGCTTCCTGGCCCAAAAATTTAAGATTATTTACTCATTAAATATAACAGCTTCATCAAAAGGTAGCTGACCAAATTTTTGGCCCATACACTACTACACTCTTGAGAGTCACTTCGATATCAATGGTTTAGTTTGTGCTTTCTGGCCCATAAATTTAATATTATTAACTCATCAAATAAACCAAATTAGTCAAAGGCTAGTTAGCCAGTTAGCAGTTCCATACACCACTAAACTCTTGAGTGTTATTTTGATCTCAGTGGTTCAGTTTGTGCTTCCTGGCCCAAAAATTAAAAATTACTTACCCACCAAATAATTTAACCAAGTCAAAGGTTAGTTAGCCAGTTAGCAGTCCCATACACCACTATACTCTTGAGAGTCACTTCGACTCAGTGGCTTGGTTTGTGCTTCCTGGCCCAAAAATTAAAGATTACTTACTCATCAAGTATAACAGCTTCGTCAAAAGCTAGCTGGCCAGTTTGTAGGCCCATGAAACACTTTACTCTTAAGAGCCAGTTATCTGTCAGTGGTTTAGTTTGTGCTTCCCGGCCCAAAAATTAAAGATTACTTACTCACCAAATAATTCAACTACGTCAAATGCTAGTTAGCCGGTTAGCAGTCCCATACAACACTATATTTTTGAGAGTCACTTCGATCTCAGTTATTCAGTTCGTGCTTTCTGGCCCAAAAATTAAAAATTACTTACCCACCAAATAATTTAACCAAGTCAAAGGCTAGTTAGCCAGTTTGTAGTCCCATACACCACTATACTCTTGAAAGCCACTTAGCTCTCAGTGGTTTGTGTGGTCTTTTATGTGACTCGGTGTGTCAAGAAGTGCTTTTTGCATATACATATGGACCACACAAATACACCAATCAGCCAGTGACCAAGCTTGTACTATAAGTCAAGTTGTTGTAGTTTAGTCGCCATGCAGCAAAGCCCAGACCGTTGAAAGCTATCTGACTCTCATAAGTAGTAGTGTGTGTGGGCATAAGTAGTAGTATATGTGGGTAATATATGAAATTGTACTCAACAAATATACCAGCTTAGTCAAAAGCTATTTGGCCAGATTTTAGGCCCATACACCACAATACTCTTGGGAGTCACTTCAATCTCAGTGGTTCAGTTTGTACTTCCTGGCCCAAAAATTAAAGATTACTCACTTATCAAATATACCAGCTTAGTCAAAGGCTAGTTAGCCAGTTACCAGTCCCATACACCACTAAACTCTTGAGAGCCAGTTATCTCTCAGTGGTTTAGTTTGGGCTTCTTGGCCGATAAATTTACAATTATACTTATCAAATATGCCAGCTTGGTCAAAAGCTAGTCAGTCAGTTTTGAGTCCCATACACCACGACTCTTGAGAGCTAGTGAGCTCTTAGTGGTTTTTTTCGTGATTCTTGGCCACTCAATATAAAACTATCTACTCATGAAAAATTCCAGCTTAGTCGAAAGCTAGTCGTCCAGTTTGAGAGCTGAGTAAAAGCTCTTAGTAGTTTGGCAGGTACTTCCTGGCAATTAAACTTGTCATTACTGTCACCAAATTTATCAGCTCAGATATTAACTGAGAAGTAATAATTTCTTAGTCCTTGTATTATGAAGAAAAAAACTAAACCAAGGAGCCAGTTAGCGCTCAGTGGCTTAGTTTAATCATCTTGGCCCTGAACTTGACACTTCACGTTATTTGTGGCAATGTGCATAGTGCCTGACGGTGCATGCATGCATATACCTTAGAATCACCAATTATCCACATGCATGTATATACATCGTATTATCTATACATCAGCGATAGTTCACAGATGGGCCGGTAGTGGCGCTAAGTCAATGAAGCGCTCCGAAGGTTGCGGTTGGCAGCAAACTTTTGACCAGCGCGGCCAACGCTGAGTTGGCTTATGATAGCGCGAGATTTGAAAATGCAACACATGAGTGAACTTGAAAAATATACATTTAACCCTGTAGCTTATTTATAATAAGTCTTATTTTCTAATCGTATTATTATTTAAAAATTATGATTGAAGCAATAATAATTATCTATGTACCTGTTCTTTCGATCAATGCATTTTTTAAATGTCGCAATATTTGCTCCAAAAGAATCTGATTAAATAAAACTATACAACAGTAATTAATCAAAATAATCAAGGATACATTTTTTTTACATACTTACAGATGATTATTGCATGCGACGTTTACCATTTATTGAGCACATTGTACTACAGCTATATATACACAATCATTACTTTTAAGTTAAAAGGTTGGCAGATCCAATTATTTGCATAAACGAAGTGTGCAGATAAAAACACGTCGCCTAGTATTTTTTTTTAAGCATAAGTCGATATTTTGCGGGCTAGCTTTCAGGTGGTGCAGCATCTCGAGAGTTGAGAGAAAGCTATCAGCTGTCAAGCTGTAGCAGACCGGCACATGGGAGAACTTGGTTAACTTTGTTACAGTTATACATTATTTTTGCCTCATGTTTAAATAAATCTTGAATGGCATGCAAAACTTGAAGTGGAAATTAGTAGAAGGCTTTTAAGGCTGGATGCTGAAATAACCTACAAAATCTGATAAGTATTCCACATTAATTTATATATCTTAATACTGTGCTGTAAATGAATTAGTCTTTAATGCTGTTCTGTTTTTTTAATGTTGTTGTTGTTGTTGTTGTTGTTAGTATGCAATAAAAAGGAATAACTAATCTGTTTAATTGCATTTCTTAACACATAATTATGTTGCAGTAATTGGTTTTAAAAATTCAAGTCTTGCTGTTTTACTCATGTTTTTACTTTTTTGTTTGTTTACTTTGTGTCAAATAATTTTGTTTTCTCCAGGATTTGATTAAATAATCAGTAACAGTTAAAATTCAGGGACCTTATTAAATAGCATCCTACGCATATCAATGACAGCTGGAACTTCCAAGTCTCATCGTGTAGCTTCCTGCTTATACCATCGATAGTAAGTCTCTTCGTTTAAACAGTTTCAAAGTGAGTAGTAAATCTAATTTTTTTAAATGATTTTGGAATTTGTTTGAGTTTTAAGAAAACAAAATCAAGAGTGTATGGTGTGTATACATAAAAAAAGTCAAACAATCAAAAGTATCAGTATATTTATACTCAACGCAGTCTATAACAATTTCATGGGCGGAAAGGCGAACTTAGAACTTGGAGTAGAAAATGAATGCAGACGTATTATTTTACAACTCAAACGAGGTAACTCTATCAGCAGGTAAATTAGATTTGAAATACAATTTTGAAATTTCTTGCTTGATTATAACTTATTTTGCATATTTATGTAGTAATAGAGATACAAGGGATTGGCAATACTTTTTTTTTTTTTTTTACAGCTTTGATAGGTGAAATAAAAGTTAACTATCTATTCTGGTGGTTTAAAGAAGCATTCTTGGCTAAACAATTTGATTGCTTCACGGGCTCTCAGAATACCAGAAACGTCTCTATAATCGCCTCAAATGGGTCATTCTTATTCACAGAACACGTTTTTGACCCAATCTTTCAAAAATTACATCTTTTTATAATGGTTAAATTACTATTGTACTACAATAATACATACATCTTAAGTTTAATTATAAATTTTGACATAAAGAGATAGTATGAGCATATTACATTTATTGCAACAGGTTAAACGAATAGAAAGTAATAGGCAATTTACATCGGCTATATGGGCATTTTTTTAACTGTGCTATTTTTATTTCAAAAAGAAAGTTGTAACGTAAAAATATCAAGATACTTTTATGTACATACTGTGCAGAAGTTCGGTATCCATTTTTTTTTTTTTTTTTTAGATGACTTATGTATTTGTTAAATAATTTGTTAAGGCTCATCAGGTAACGCATCAATTTGCTGCAAGAAAAGTTTAATTGTAAGTAATGGAACTATTATTTATTGCGCCCAGTGCAGAAAGTATACATTACAAGTAAATATGAATGTGGATGTGCCATATAGTGCTTGATAAATCACATTATTATCAGTTAAAATGCGTCAATTAATAAGAAAAATGTTATTTTTCGCCCTCGGGTGGTTTTGGAAGGCTGGTACTTCCTCGGGCGAAAAAGCAGTTTTCTGGAACTCGTTCGAAAAGTCTTCTTTACGAACCTTGTTACGTTCCTCGCCTTCGGCTCGGGCCGCAAACCTCTCGGTTCGCAAACAGAGACTTTTCAAACTCATAGGAAAACTACCATTTCGGTTTTATAATAACCAAAAATTGGTATATTTTACAACAACTCATAAAATCACAAGTGCTGAAAGTCTTGAAGTTTGGATTTACTCTATTTTTCACGAAAAAAATTTTTCCGCCCTCGGGTGGTTTTGGGAGGCTGTTACTTCCTCGGGCGAAAAAGCAGTTTTCCGGAACTCGTTCGAAAACTCTCCTTTACGAACCTCGTTACGTCCCTCGCCTTCGGCTCGGGCCGCAAACCTCTCGGTTCGCAAACAGAGACTTTTCAAACTTGTAGGAAAACTACTATTTTTTTACAATGGGCCCAAAGTGCAACCTCCGCTTTGCACCCTCGGGTCACACTTTGCGATCTAGTAATCACTTTGGGCCTACGGGCAGCAAAGTTTTTTGCGCCCTCCAGGCCCACAGTACTTTCGTGCCCTACGGCGCAAAAATTGCACTTTGTGCCCTCGGTAAAAAAAAATTATACGCGACTCAGGCACCAACATACAACAATCGCGCCCTTCAGGCACTTATTTTTGTACTTTGTGCCCTAGTGACGTATTGTATCATAAATAAGTAATATTTGTTTATGTATGCAATATGCCGGAAAAATAATAAAATTATGGTTAGCTTTTGTTACAATTTTTCGGGTTTGTATACAATAATGACCAACATACGTAAAATAAAATTCATAGAGCATTTTCTACATGTTTTACTTTTTATCATTGAAATACTTACAACAGAAATATTATTCGTCCAAGTAGATAAAGTTGAAACTTTTTCTACGTTTTCCGGCAGTTTTTTATGGCACCTGAAACAGTAACTAAAGTCTGCCGAAGTCAAAGCACAAAAAGGGCACACAGCTAAAAAATCTGTTATATATTTTGATTCCTAAAAAGATAAAGAAATGATATAACTGTTTGTTATTTTTTTTTTTTTTTTCATAGTTAATTAAAAAACCATTACTTTTTTACAACTTCTTGAACGAGCAGAGGAAGCATTTGATTTATTTTTATGTTGTTTTTGATAATTGCTGCAGGATGAGAAGGCGGAAGTTGCTGATGATACAGAATTCTTGATGTTGGTGAAACTAAAATAATTGATAGATGTAGTTTTACAGAAAATGAGGGACAAAACTGTAATATTTTTTAAAAGTTAGATCCAAAGACACAGCGAAAATTTTATTGGCCAATAATACTAGACAATTTTCTTTCACCTCTGTCCCATATTTCTAGCTCACAAAACAACCCGAGAAACTTTTCCATACTGTTTTACCCTAGATTTACTTACAACAATTCGTCCACATTATCGAAAGACGATGCAAAGTTGGATTCTTCTTCTGGAAAAATATAAAACGTTAAGTTTAAGAATTAAAACTTGTTAAGCCTGAGTACAGTATAATCACTCAATAGTTTATAGATGGTAAAAATGGAATATTATTTCTACAATTTTCGTAAGTATTGAAACGGTTCATGTTTTGTTGTTTGTATGAAGCGTTTATTCATCAAACAATTTACTATCCAATTCATATGTTTTTATCAACATTAACGATGTCACGCATTTTCAAAAAATTTAAATTATAAGAACAAGTTTTGACAACCTACATTATATTACTGCTCCTATCAAGTGATACATTTTTATGATCAAGATATACATTGTATATCTTGAAAATGGACAAATATTTTATTTACCTGTGTTACACATGTAATGGTATGAATTGTTATTTAACTGTACTAATTTTCTGTATCATAGTAACAAAATCATTCCAATACTTACGTGTTTCATCATAAGCCACTGCAACGTCACTTTTCCTCTCCTGACTTTGTAATAAATTAATTTTCGGAGTTGACTCTAATCTCTCATACTTTAATTTCAAAAAATCAGGAACATCTTTCAGCCCATGCTCGTCTTTTATATTAAAATACGGACATGAACTATTTAAATACTTTGCCTTGCTACAAAATTGTTTGATGTCCTCGATTTTCTCTTTAGTTGTCAATGTTGGAAGCTGTTAAGTAAAATTATAATTTCATTTTATCTGCTACTTTATAACTTCTATACGTCATAAATTTACAATTACAAACAAAATAACGGCGTAAAATTATAAACGCTATGTTTAAAACAAAGCTGCTACACTATACTCGTAGAACGATCGACACATTTAAAGTTTAGACATGCCATTTAAATTAACAGTTAGAAGCTGTAACATTGACCTCTAAGGACTTGTAGCATAACTTTTTCTTCTTTTGAAAGTACATATTGTTAGGTTAAGTGCCAGGTAGGGTCCCACTTCTTTTTTAATGAAGAAGGACACACAAAATTCTTTTAATGTATTTTTGGCTGCTGAACACGATCATAGATGGTAAGTCGCGATCTGGATGGACTATTTTTTTGTTATTAACGAACTTTATATTCAATTTAAGAAATTTTACAATCACGGGACACAAAACATGAATCAGATTATTGAGCACATTTTAAATAAAAAGTCAATTGTGATGTTTACGTAAACTTGCAGATTTTTTATTCTACAGTTCCTCAAATTTGAAAAACGCCTTTTTTGCTAATTTTGGACGATGTGTTATTCAGCTATGG
Organism: Copidosoma floridanum; assembly: GCF_000648655.2. The sequence goes on along the minus strand of NW_019384275.1, from coordinate 98,295 downwards.
TTGTGTTAATTTTAACTTGATCGGGCTCAAATTTTTTCTTAAAACATGTTCGTGTAGATACAAAAAGAATTAGACCAACATATACATACATATACATCCAGATTGTATATAGGTTCACAGTAGGCTATGATAACGACCATTCGTAGATTAGCCATAATCGTGTTGAACAGGCAAAAAGAAAATAAAATTGATGGATCCTTCCTCATCAAAAAGGCTACGAAACCTTACCTGGTGCCTCAAAACTACGTTTTCTTGGCATGAGATTACGCACTTTGTGTACTTTAATCACTTATAGTGCCCACGGATGGGGAATGATAGTTTTCGTAACTGATTCGTATTTCTCTAGAGAGATTACTGGGTTCAAGGGCACTTGCGAAGCAATGTCCGAGGGGGACTGTTGTGATCGTCCTCATTACATGCCCAACAATGGCCAACATAATTTTTATGACCAAAAGTTCAGAGAATTCTCTATAACACCCGAAATAGACAAAAGTGCATCATGTAATAATGGCAAGAATAAAAAATAACATTTTAATGAGGGTGACTATGTGACTATTACACAACTTATTACAAAATCGCTAAAATGTATCTCTGACATTGTGCGTTACTTTTCAAAAGTAAAAAATTTGAAGTAGTTACATTACCTTAGCCAGCAATGTCGAAAACGAATCTTCTAAATCATATTTATTGTCTTTATTATCGCTTACAAATAATTTAGAATATGCTGAGTTGTTGCTGTCAGTATTACTTTCAGAAACTTCGTTAATGTCGATGTCAGTATCTATTGTTGCGAGATAGTTTTCAGTATCCAATATTCCGTGTTCATTTAGCGACTGTTTTTTATCTTTTTTTACCTATTGTTCTTATCAGTATTTTTAGTTGTTTCAAGAGTAACCTTAAAAATTCATTCATATCCATGATTATCATACATAAATCTCAGTATTGCATAATCAAAGTATAATAATGTGTATGGTATGTAAAAGTATACTAATACTGGTAGTCCAGTCATTTATAAATTTAAGGCGGCTTGGGCGATTTTTTTGGAATAATAATAATCTCTGATATTTTGAACTGATGTAAATGAAGTGTGCCAAATTAATTTGCGACAGAGAAAACTAGAGTATTTCACTTTATCGCTACTACATCGCTACTGCAAACTTATCAATGTAACACGCCGTCTTATTGGATTTGTTACTAAAACGACTATTTATGGATTTGTTACTAAAAGTACATGACAAAACTCTACAAATAAAAATTGTATTTGTAATTTTTTTTTTTACAAAAAATCTTTGAAAAGTATAAAAATTTTACTCAAACTCCTTGGATTTTAAGAAAATTAAGAGAATGGTGATTTATCGTTTTCTGCGTATACACAGACGAAAATGATGAGTTATTCTTTTTATCGACATTCTGTAAGTGTTTTGCCAGTTAAACTCTTGAAATAAAATTTGTGATTTAGCCACTGAAAAATTACGACAATAAACAAAGAATATTTCTCATAATCCATTCGAATCTGAAAGCTACCCTCGCTTGGTGCGCCTTCCAACACCTAATCCACCTTAATTATGCTACAGCAAATTGACATGCCATAGCAAAATTTTTCTGCATCAAACACACATAATAACTTTACCAGCCATTTCATTGGAAAAGTATATTCTTTTATGTTTTTTTTTTACGTACTTCAAATAATGCAAGTAATATAAACGTATAATGAAACAGCAATGAAACTGGTAAAGTCGAAAACAATTTACTTATGTAGTTTTTATGTTTAAATGACTGGACTATTCAAGTTTTTTACAATTTGTTGTTACCTCCTCATTTACTGATGCATTTTCATTCATTATAGTATTCGTATTTTCCGCAAATTGATGATATAAAAGTATCTATGCAATGCCACTACTTTGACTTTCAACTGTTTTATCAATACTTTGTATTCCAAATGTAGATATAATATCATTTGCAGTTGCCTATAAATAAAATTACTGCTGAATATTGTAGTTACAAATGTTACGTACGGCAATCATTACTGAGCTGATATAGCATTTGTAAAGAGTTATTTATTGTCATGGAATATTAAGTAATTGAAAAATATTTTTAATTGACTGTAACGTTACATAATAATAGTATAAGGTTTTGTATGGGGATGGTGACCCTGCAAACTAATCTCAGATGGCGCGACCGGTACTAAGACTCTAGTCAATGAAATGTGAGTACGGTTTATGCACGAAAGTATACATATTGTAACGTCGGTAGACTACAATAACTAATAATTTTTTTTTTCTTTTGCTCGCCCATCTAACTAGAAACGGAAAATATTACCTAGGGAAAAACAATAAAAGTAAAAGTCTAACCTCACTAGTATTATAATTATTCTTTATTCTATTATTATTGAATTATCGTTCTGCTTCTTCGAACGGGAATGCTGGTTTCTTGAAATATCGCAGTTTTTGTGGAATGGTGATAAATAAGTAAATATACTGATTTACCTTCTTTATTATGTTGTCGTTACAACATATCCATTCATCTATTTCGATATCTTTTACGTATGTAAAATAGTGCCCTTGTGCAGGTGCTCCAACGTGTACAATTACTGAATACAATTTATAAATATAAGATTGCCTCTGTGCTCGTTCCTCTAAAAAAAATGTTACAAGTTGTTACTCCCGTGTGTAAGGAGAAACGCTATGCAATGATACAAACGTGGTCATAATGCTACTGTTTAAAATTCTCTATTTCGCACGCAATGCATTGTCTATACTCTATAGACAAAGCAGTTCGTACAAGATATTGGATACAAAATATGTTAACCATTATTGTTGAGATTACCGTTATCACATACATCCAAAATAGATCCAACATCAAGTTTTTCTGGGAATGAGATTCTACAATTATTAAAAAGATTATTATGTAATTGAACAAAATCCATGTGATGTAAAAGTTGTAATTGTCCCTGCATTAATAATTATGGGTTATTTCAGCATATAGACATTAAAGTACTGTAGCAGTGAATAACTATTGGTTACGATCGGTAAACGGTACGAGGATTTATTTATCTATGAGGTAAGTATTATTCATTTCGTTACAGAAACTGTAATTCATAATGTGTTGTGCAATTACGTAAAATTACGTGTACAACCCATAATAATAAACAAAATCTATAAAAATATATAATTAAGAGACGTATACATGCATGCAAAGATTCTTGTAATTGGTCTTTGAGTTGTATTCGGGTACAGGCAAATATATTTTTTTCTTTAATTCATGTTGATTAACATGTAAAACTCACATATTATTTATCTTCTCCGGTCTCTGTGATTTTCTGTCAAATTCGAATCTTTTCAAATGTAGAGTTAAAATATAGGGTAAACGCACAAATTTAACTTTTTGTATTGCATACTTCTGGTCTTGGCATGTTTCACAAAATGTTTTTTGTAATAATATCTCTGGTCTCCCGTATTCAGTCAAAGCTTCTTCCTTAAACATGAATATTGCCATGTAAGAAATTATATGGTAGCATACCAATGAAGTGCCGGATGCAATTAGTGTTATCTGCAGTAACCCCTTCAATCGGAATGTAAGTTCTCGACCACATTAAAAAATTGTTTTAAATCAATTAAAAAAGTTATATCTTTTAAACAAAAACACTTTATATCTTTTCTATATAATTTTTCAAAATCATATAAGAAAACCGTCATTTTATCGCACTAATTTATAGTACATTAATAGGGGTAGCTATATAACAATCGGTCATTTGGACACTTATTTTTCTACAGTCTTAAAATAATTAAAAGATTAAGTTTTTTAAATGATTGTATAGATATCGCCAATAAAATAATTGCATAGTAATGAATATAAAAAAAAAATATTGGGAAAAGTACATATCGAAGTTTCTCATATATTTAGCAAGTTGAAATTATGCACTGTGTGGGTTACTTATTTAATGTATTTATAGTTAACATGTTCAAATTTTAACATCATTATTTTCCAGCTGATAAAAATCTACTTTCCTATTTCGACTGTTTTTAAGGGTCGGGTATGCCGTTAGTAGGAAAGATAGTATTCACCACATAAGCACTTATCTGACGAAAAATACAATTTATGAACATTTATAAATTTACATGATTTAAGAAATTATTACGACGTATGTTTCAGAAAGTGATTGAAAGTAGAGTATGACAAAATAGCGGTTTTCATTAACTAAAATTAAATAAATAAGAAATGGATAAGTGAAATAATAAAAAATTATGTGTTGAGTAGTTAAATGATAAATATGCATTTAAAATTTTAAGAGTATCCATCAGAAGATCCGATGTGTGATGAACGTCCTTAAACAGAAAAGTTTTATAAAAAAAATCCGATTTTCCGCTCCATGAGCCAAAATTTTTCGTAATCAATCACACAACCTTAGAAATTTGTTACCATTGCTAAAAACTTTATTACATTCCAAGCCCTAAGATTTGCATTGTAAATCCAGATTATTTTATATGTTGTGCGTAAAAGCGATGCGTACCAAACTGCCAAACGTAACTCCTGAGAATTTCGATATAATTGGCAGTGAAATGTCGTAAAACGTTTGTCTGTCACTATTTTCTGAATGACAAGAAGAGCATTTAATGTTATTCATAACAATTCCTGGAAGTCAACGATATTTGTAAGACATAAGTATAAATAAACTTCATAATTTTAAAGGATAACAATAAAAAGACAAATTGTTTAATTTTGTGCAATCTATATAATTAATGCTAAAAGGGATTGCAGTTTTCAAATGACATGCAAACAAATTACTCCCCACCCCAATGTTTCACAATTATCTGAAGTATATTATGTAGAATTACCAATGTAGTTTCCAAGAAAACGTAAAGCAATCATATATAAAAATTTGGTACGCAAAGATGTTTCGCTCATGTTGTAAAAAATTTTTTGTATTTGTAATAGCAGTATGTCATACAATCGTGGTCAAAAGTCGTTCTATAAATTTTTTTTCTAAATAAGCAGTATGAGAAAATTATGTGCATAAAAATTCGTATGTAACTTTACCATGACATTGAAATACATGTGACAATTAAATTCTATTTTTATGATGTTTGGAAAACTTGGTAACAATTCAAAATATAGTTGCATTATTGCGAATCAATATTGAGTTCACATCACAATTATTCATGTGAATATTAAACAGAATACACCCGCATTAAACATGGTGGTAACGTCTACTAGTGAAAAAATTATTGAGCAAAGATTTTATAAATAGATTCTAATCAAACAACTTGTTCTTATATACGTAACACACTTTCACCCCAACGTATAATTTATATAAATAAGAAAACGATACAGTGCTAATTTGAAGTTTCCTTTCTTCATTAAAAGACCGTTCATGAAATACAAAGTCTAATTTAATGTGACAAAACACTGACAGTAGAAATTATTTATAAAGAAACTGCACTCCACATTTAAATTCTAGTAATGTCATACTTATATAATTTAATTGTTGTATTTACCTTGATACAATCTACTGATTATATTGCTGTTGTAACAGTCTAAAAAATGTTCTCTAAGTTTTTCCAAAAGCATGATATAGTACTCCTAAATATCTTGATGACCTACACGATCCCAACCACAACTATTGGTAAAAAAATGTGTATCTGTGGGTAATCTTGAAGTCTGTGAACATTGTTGTAGGTACAAAGTATTATAAATGTAGTGTGTTAGAATTATGTAACAATTGTATCGACATCCCTAAAATTCGGACTACCTGAAAAAAAGGGTAGTAGGGTAGTTTCAAAGCATATTTACAAAATATATTTACAAATTTAATACAAAAAAAAAGCCTCGTTGGGTTAAAGTCAGTTCAGTAGTTATTTCGCTAGTCGCAAAATACTGCTGCTTTTAGATATTTTTTCGAAACCAATAACTCGCCTTATATACAGTATTAAGAATTGAAATTTGGTCGCAAGGAAGATATTATAGTCATAAATATACACACAAAAATTTGGTTCAGCTTCATCGTTTTTGAACTTTTCGCGAACCGCAGCAAAAATCGAAAAAAGGTCGTCTCCAAAAATGTCCATGAAAAAGTTATTATCAAACATAGGTACATTTTTCAAACGTAATTCTCTCATCCATATTTACTCTACCAAAACTCAAGTGCCGTTTATTTTTACTAATTAAAAGTATCTTACACGTCTATTGCAAAAAACGGTTTTTTTTCTACGGTCAGTGTAATCGGTAGCTGGACGAGACGCCATGTAAGGCCACGCCCACTTCTCGCACGCATGTTTTGAGCAACCACATCCGAAATGAAAATGTGCTTTGTGTGTACATTAAGGATTAAAATTTCTACCTTGTGACTTAATTGTAGCACTTAATATTGTATGGAACGTGAATTCTAAAGTTTTTGAAAAAATGACTAAAAATGGCAGTGTTTTACGATTTGCGAAAAATTGCTAAGCCGATATACACGCAACGAGGCTCATTGTTTTCATATTAAAATTGCGCATCTTTTTTACTGGACACTTTTTTATGTGCGATTCTTCGATTTTATTCTAGACGTACAGTTGTTTTGCCCGTTTTTCCATTTTTGGGCTTTTTCTGACTATGTACTAGTTAAATTTTGTGTCAATTTGTTACCATAAATTGAATGCAATATGACTGCATGCACCATAAATTGAATTCTACAGTGAATACTACTACCCTATTTTTTTTTTTTTTTTTTTAACTAGTCAGAACTTTTGGGGGCAAAAAAGTAAATTGATCACACTAATTTAAAAAAACTATCAAGCGTGAAAGTATTACTTTAGATAATTTGATTATTTTTCGGAAAACTGGCATACTTCAAATGCAATCATGAAAAATTACCGAAAGGTGATTTCTTTGGGCCTGGTGGACTGGAATTGTTCGTGTCCGAGTCGCGTATATTGTTTTTACGGAGGGCATTAATTTTGCGCTCGTGGGTATACCTTCTACCTGGTAAATTACTGTGGGCTTTAAGGCAAAAAAGTTTTTTTCCGCCCTCGGGTGGTTTTGGGAGGCTGGTACTTCCTCGGGCGAAAAAACAGTTTTCCGCCCTCGGGTGGTTTTGGGAGGCTGGTACTTCCTCGGGCGAAAAAGCAGTTTTCCGGAACTCGTTCGAAAAGTCTCCTTTACGAACCTCGTTACGTCCCTCGCCTTCGGCTCGGAACGCAAGCCTTTCGGTTTGCAAACAGAGACTTTTCAAACTCGTAGGAAAACTACCATTGCGGCCTCCAGGCTTAATAGTATATTTCTTACCTAGGGCGGAAAGTACAACTTGCGCGCCCGAAGGGCGCGGTTGTTTTATGTTTCTGCCCGTGGTGAGAACATTTTTTGTATCGAGGGCGGAAAGTGCAACTTTCCGCCCGTGGGGACACTTTCCGCCCGCCAATTACTTTCCGCCCTAGGGCGGGAACAAACTTTGGGCCCGGCAGGACCACAATGTTTGTTCCCGCCCTAGGGCGGAAAGTGTGCCCTAGGGCGGAAAGCACTCCGCCCGAGGGACGACAAGTACTTTTCTGCCCAGAGGCCTCAAGTGATTGCAATTACTTGGGTCATACTGACCGTACAGTATGATCCAAGGACGCAAAGCGGCATTTTCACTTTTTTCCCATGGTAAGAAATACCAGTTTTCGTTGGATAAGTGCCATCGTCTCCAGGGCTATTTTACATAAGGTAGCCGCAGTGCGACGGTGGCGGCGCTTACGTGGCGAATCCTGTTTTTCCTACTGATGGCCCGTGGTAGAAAATAGTAGTTTTTGTCCCTCGGGTGCAGTGCTTTGCGACCTAGGGCACACTTTTCACCTGCTAATTACTTTCCACCAATGGGCAAAAGAAACATTATGGCCCTGCCAGGCCGAAAGTTTATTCTAACCCTAGGGCAGAAAGTAATTGGCGGGTGAAAAGTGTACCTTCGCGCGCCAAGTTACATTTTTGTCAGAGTAGTGGGCTCGGAGATGACGGTAGGCACTAGCGAAGGAAAAGGCACAAAAGATTTAACTTCACAATGTATTTTAAACACGTAATACAGCAAGGTCAGCTTTAGGTTGATACAGTAAAAGTAATATATCAGCTGTATTGTGGCGATCAAGAAGAGAGACAGTGTATCGGTCGGCTGCCGAAGAAGCAGTGGGACTAGTGAGCGTCGCCAAACGACCACGAAGAGCTCAAGTGACGGTAGTGCCCGATGTCTCCATAAGGCGGCGCATGTGTGAGCAAGCCGGGAATTTCGATTGCTCAAAGCTCACTTTCTTGACACTCCCTCCCTTTGAGTCAATCTAGAATTTCGTCTGAGATCCAATCAACTCTGAAAGTTACATCTGAAGATTGATTTTACTCTGAAGTTATGATTCGGTGGTCTCAATGGAATCATTGTCTTCCTGGTTTGACATATCTGAAATAAATATAAGTAGTTACAATGAGCGATTCGTGTAATTGTAAGTCGATCATTGAATACTTAGTATTTTATCTCTGAGGTAATTGTGGCTTTCTGTGGGCAACGGTTTTGTCATTATATCGGCTTCATTCTCTGAAGACGAGATCCACTGAACTTTAACTTTGTCTTGTTGCACACAGAATTTAATAAAATCTCCATGAGTATTTGCCATGTGGCTCTTTGAACCCGTGGTTTCTCTCTCTTTTAATTGACTCTGAATTGTCTTTATGTCATCGTCGAAATTTTTCAATCTATGACAACCATCCATTTGGGTGCATTTTATTGCTGATTGATTGTCACACCAAATTGTGACTGGGTATAAAGTTTTTCCTATCATGTTTCTGATCGCCTTGTCCAGAGAAATCAATTCTTGACAAGCATCGCTCATAGCTAAATATTCAGCTTGACAAGTAGAGAGAGTTACATACGATTGTTTGTGGCCTTTCCAGTTTATAGTGTCTCCAAAAAGCTTTATAATAAAACCTCCTGTTGTTGAAGAATCCTCCAAGTCTCTGAAGCTGGTATCAGTCATGGCATATAGGTTATCTTCTTTTCCTCTGAATATCAAACTCATATCTAAAGTACCTCTGATGTATCTGAACACTCTTTTGACATCTTTCCAATCATTTTCAGTGGGTTCCAATTGTCTTCTAGATAGGTAATTAACTGCAAATGAAATGTCTGGTCTGGTAGCTCCTGCCAGATAGAGAAGACTTCCAATTGCCTCTCGATATGGAGCTTTTGTCCGCTGCGCTACTCCTGCAGTAGTAAGCTCTGAATTTTTAAGTTCTCTATTCTTTACTTGTCTAGTTACCATTGGAGTTCTCTGAGGTTTGCTATCAAGCATGTTGAATCTTTCCAAAATTTTCTTCGTGTATTCTGATTGGGAAAGTGTTAAAATTCTTTGACTTCGGTCTCTGGAAATTTTTATACCTAGAAACTGTTTTGGTTCTCCCAAATCTTTCATCTGAAATGTTGTACAGAGTTTAGATTTGATTGCCATTAATCTACTTGCGTCATTTCCAGCTAACAGGATATCATCTACATACAGTACTAGAATAATCATCTGATTATTTTTACGCCAAGTAAAAAGACAAGGTTCGTTTATGTCTTTTTCTAAGCCTAGTTTTAATGCTTCTTCGGTGAAACGTTTATTCCATCTCTTTGGGCTGATTCGAAGACCGTAAATCGATCTTTTAAGCCGACAGACCTTTTTGCTCTTGAATTCTCCTTCGCACTCTATTCCGTCTGGGATTTCCATAAATATGTCTTCTTCTAGTGTCCCATTTAGGAAAGCGGACTTCACATCCATCTGACAGACGTCTAGGTCGTATTTGTTGACTATAGCTAGTGCTGCTCTGATAACTGCCAGTCTTGATGCTGGGGCATAAGTTTCTCTGAGTTCGTACTCCCTCCTGTCTTTAAAACCTCTGATTACTAATCTTGCCTTGTAAGTTATTTTACCTTCTGAGTCCAGTTTCCTTTTAAATACCCATTTCGAATCTATCGTTTGTGCTTTAATACCATTTTTTTCCAGGGAGGGTCGATCTATTATTTCCCACACGTTGTTAGATTCCATGGATTTGAGTTCATCAGTGATTGCTTCCAACCACTTTTCTTTATCAACTGAATTAACCGCTTCTCTGAAGTTGATAGGATCTTGATTTGTTCTGGCTATAAAAGCATAAGTCAGTTCATTTTTGTATTTCTTCTGATGTCTTAATGTACTATTTTTTCATTAAACTTGACATTTCGAGAAATGAAGAATTTCTTGGTCTCTGGATGCCATAACAGGTACCCTGTTAGGGTAAAACCTACTACTATGGCTTTGAGTGCTCTCTCTGAGAATTTTGTTTTGATTATTGGGATTTTAGCGTATGCTAAACACCCAAAGCGTCTGATTTTGTCTAAATGGGACTTCTGATTCTGATTCATTTTACTTATTGGTGTTTCGGAATTAATACTTGAATGAGGAGTTCTGTTGTATATATGAGTGGCCACTTCAGTAGCCAATGACCACATACTAGTGGGTAGTCCTGAATCAAGCATGAGTGCTCTAATTTTCCATTGAATAGATTTATTGAATCGCTCTGAAGTGCCATTTAGTTCAGGAGTGTGTGGTGGAGAGAATTCCCCCACTATCTTTTCTTTTTCCATAACCTCTGAGAACTTTCCTCCAGTAAATTATGTTCCATTGTCTGTTTTAATATAACAAACCTTGGCATCTGTACCTAATAAACTTCTGACATGTTTGAGGTACTCTTCCAAACAGTCACCTGCCTGGTTTTTGTTTCTGACGGAGTATGCTTTGGCATATCTAGAATAATCGTCTATAAGGACCATGATAAAACGGTTATCTCCTGGGTACGAGTCTGGTTTTATAGGACCCATTGTATCTACATGTATTATTTCTAATGGTCTGTTGGCTTTGACTCTAACCTCTGTGAAAGGTAATTTTTCCATTTTGGCTAATTTACATGTTTCACAGACCATTATTGAATCTGTGAATTTTACTTTAGATAAAATGTCCTCAGATTTTTGTAATTGTTTTAAATATTCTAAAGATGCGTGTCCCAATTTAATGTGCCACATCAGGCCTTCGTCTAACTTCTTCTGAATGTTAATAATGTTGTTGGAACTTACATCTGATATAATTTTGTCGATTTCATCTGAATTGCTGTTGTCTAAATCAATGTAGATTTTTTTCAGTAACAGATTGTTTGGCTTTAGTGAAGTATGATCTTCTGATTGCTCTTCTGAAGTATTGAGTTCATCTTTCTTCTCCCTCCCAATCTCAGACTGGGTATTCTCTGGACTGATAGACTCATCCATAGACTCTGAATTTTGACTGTTGAGAATATCTACAATATCAGTCTGAGATTGTGTCATGAACTC
>NW_019384275.1:71477-81773 GCF_000648655.2 Copidosoma floridanum | reverse complement strand
GATGTTACTTTAAATATTTGATTATTTTTAATTTAACATTATTAAGACATGTGACACTATAAATTGTGTCAGTAATGTAAGGCAATTTTTTTTATAAGAAAAAAAAAATAGTTTTTGAATAAAAATCATGAGCCATAAATAATAGTAAAGATTTAACGTAATCCACCCTGTACTATCCTATTACAGATAATATAATAAATTCAAGAAAAGGAGGTGTAAAAAGACCGACGAACTGCAATCGGGTATGGTCACATAAGAGGAAAGTAGGCATGTGCGATACCAGCTGCGATTTGAGATGAGCTCCATCTAAATAAAGCTAGATGAGACTTAAATGCTCGTCCCATTATATCTTGAAGTATCGAAAAAAATGCAATACCCTATAGACTCTTCAATATCTCGACAAAACATATTTAATACCTAGTAGCAAAAGTATTTAAAGCCTAGTAGTAAAATTATTCTCTGTCGTCAGTCACCATATTACTTGAACCCGAAGAAATCAATGTTTGAACAAAGAAAAAAAAACTAGTTTTCGTCTAGTAAGTGAATTGAATTTTTTTGAGACGAAACTGTTTTTAAACGGTGTAAACTAACTCTCTGTAACTACACTTTCGAGATGAAGTTGGAAAAATTTTCTGCGTAGCCCGTAAGCTTGACAAAGAAGCCAAATTTTGATCACCGTAACGCAAAGCATTTAATAAAAATTTCATTTTTCGCAGCTTCTAATGCTTCGGCGTTGATTATGTACTTTTTGTCGGATGAAAGATAAGAAAGTTTGAAGTTGTCAACAATGTTTCTGATACTTTAGAAAAAAAAATGGTGCCAAGTAGATATTTTATAGATTCTTAGAATTGATCGTTTTTGTTTGAGGGGGGGGGGTACAAGTAAATAATCAATTTTTTTTCAGATCCAAAATTTTATGTGGTTTTTTGTAGTATTGTCCGAAAAAACAAGCGTTCATTACCGTAACGCTCCTTATCTAGGAGGGATTAAAAATCATCGACGAGATGAATGTAGTGTACGATGTGGGCTTGGAAGCAGATGTGACAAGCGAAATTTTTTTGAAACATTCTGACTTGGGGCTTTACAATCGGAAAAAGGAGTCGTTACGGTAATGATAAGTGTTTTAAGACGTTATTAATAATTATTACCGTAAGTCCCTTTGAAATTTGTTTTAAAAATTTGCATTGACATTAACATAGGCTTACAAACAATGAACGTAAATTTAGGCCTAACAGTTTCAATCTAGTTTGGACCTCAAGAACCTTGAAGAAAATAATGAAAAAAATCTACACATTAAATTTAAAAAATACCTCAGAGCATAAAAAAAGTCAGGTTTTGTCAAATGACCCACGTACGATGTGAACATTTGTAATATATAAAGTATTGTTTAAGATGATAATAAATTTTATATTACTCAGTTGCTACTAATCGAAGAAGATAGAGCCTTAAAAAAAAAGATTTAACAAGCACGGATGATGGGTTTTCTAATACACATATTAAAATAAGCTTTGAGAAGTACAAACATTTTTTGATATTTCGTTCCTAAATTTTCAAAATCTTTGGTGTTTTTTTGTAAGACTTTAAATGTTTCCAGACATTTTAAATTTTTTCCTGAGATTTCGAGACGAGACTAGAAAAATATAAAAGAGAAATTTGTAAGAACTTTCAAGATAAGATCCTGATACATCGAGAACACAAGAAAAGTATTACCGATGAATTTCATGATATCACACGTGTCTGGAATAAAGTCTTACTATATTTTTTTATAGCCAATTCGACGTTCCATATGTTTGTTTGCGTAAATAAATAAAACACACTGATTTTCACACTGACAACAGTTTAATCGACTTCTTTTTTTGCATAGAATTCCGAAATACATAATTACCTGCACTGTACTTACTCATAATAACAGGAACTTCAATAGTAGGCCGTCTAAAGAAGGTAGAAGACTTCTTGTGTAAAGGAATATGATGAACCGAAATGCTGAATCCGATAAGTCAATTGTAACACTAAAATATACAATTTGTTGTAAGTTCTGTAAAAAAAGGTAAATAGTACGAGTGGAGATCATTTTTGTACACTTGATGAATCACCTCCGATTTTTCTATGCACTGATGAATAAGTATAAAGTACTTCAAAAGCGATTGATTGCTTGAAACGTAAATTGATAATATTCACACCATCTATCACGCACTCGCGTTTTTACTACTTTTGAAAACTAAGGGCATTACGATGAATAAAATAAAGCGTTCAGCTATTTTTTTAAAGCCCAATGATTTATATTTTGGGTGCATTTTGTAAGGTAAGCTCAGTTCTATAACGGCAACACCATCTCGGATATCCGCCAAAATATGCGAGGAAGTCATGGAACCGTCAATTGAAGTACAGAATAGTCTCTGAATGAAACCGTTTCTGCGTTCCGAAACCCCAAACAAAACATGAAAACAGTAAAAACAGCTGATCAAGTAAAGTTAGGTCTGTTGTTGTTTGCGGAATGATTTTGGGTTATGGAACGAAGCAACAGTCACAGCTCGAGACCATTTTGAACGTCAATTAATGGTTTCATTTTGTGTCATTAATTTTGACTGATACAAGATATAGCGTTGTTATCAATGTAAAACTGGATGGACATAACAGAAAACAGAACGCACCCTTTGTGACAGAGTATAGTTTCGCATTTATCGAGAATTTTTCTGTTAGCTCTGCAGTGCAAAAGCATCTTTATTTTACAGAGCCATATGGAGTTGCTGTTTACTTCAATAATGTAAGGCAATTTTTTTTATAAGAAAAAAAAAATAGTTTTTGAATAAAAATCATGAGCCATAAATAATAGTAAAGATTTAACGTAATCCACCCTGTACTATCCTATTACAGATAATATAATAAATTCAAGAAAAGGAGGTGTAAAAAGACCGACGAACTGCAATCGGGTATGGTCACATAAGAGGAAAGTAGGCATGTGCGATACCAGCTGTGATTTGAGATGAGCTCCATCTAAATAAAGCTAGATGAGACTTAAATGCTCGTCCCATTATATCTTGAAGTATCGAAAAAAATGCAAAACCCTATAGACTCTTCAATATCTCGACAAAACATATTTAATACCTAGTAGCAAAAGTATTTAAAGCCTAGTAGTAAAATTATTCTCTGTCGTCAGTCACCATATTACTTGAACCCGAAGAAATCAATGTTTGAACAAAGAAAAAAAAACTAGTTTTCGTCTAGTAAGTGAATTGAATTTTTTTGAGACGAAACTGTTTTTAAACGGTGTAAACTAACTCTCTGTAACTACACTTTCGAGATGAAGTTGGAAAAATTTTCTGCGTAGCCCGTAAGCTTGACAAAGAAGCCAAAATGTGATCACCGTAACGCAAAGCATTTAATAAAAATTTTATTTTTCGCGGCTCCTAATGCTTCAGCGTTGATTATATAATTTTTGTCGTATGAAAGATAAGAAAGTTTGAAGTTGTCAGCACTGTTTCTGATACTTTAGAAAAAAAAATGGTGCCAAGTAGATATTTTATAGATTCTTAGAATTGATCGTTTTTGTTTGAGGGGGGGGGGTACAAGTAAATAATCAATTTTTTTTCAGATCCAAAATTTTATGTGGTTTTTTGTAGTATTGTCCGAAAAAACAAGCGTTCATTACCGTAACGCTCCTTATCTAGGAGGGATTAAAAATCATCGACGAGATGAATGTAGTGTACGATGTGGGCTTGGAAGCAGATGTGACAAGCGAAATTTTTTTGAAACATTCCGACTTGGGGCTTTACAATCGGAAAAAGGAGTCGTTACGGTAATGATAAGTGTTTTAAGACGTTATTAATAATTATTACCGTAAGTCCCTTTGAAATTTGTTTTAAAAATTTGCATTGACATTAACATAGGCTTACAAACAATGAACGTAAATTTAGGCCTAACAGTTTCAATCTAGTTTGGACCTCAAGAACCTTGAAGAAAATAATGAAAAAAATCTACACATTAAATTTAAAAAATACCTCAGAGCATAAAAAAAGTCAGGTTTTGTCAAATGACCCACGTACGATGTGAACATTTGTAATATATAAAGTATTGTTTAAGATGATAATAAATTTTATATTACTCAGTTGCTACTAATCGAAGAAGATAGAGCCTTAAAAAAAAAGATTTAACAAGCACGGATGATGGGTTTTCTAATACACATATTAAAATAAGCTTTGAGAAGTACAAACATTTTTTGATATTTCGTTCCTAAATTTTCAAAATCTTTGGTGTTTTTTTGTAAGACTTTAAATGTTTCCAGACATTTTAAATTTTTTCCTGAGATTTCGAGACGAGACTAGAAAAATATAAAAGAGAAATTTGTAAGAACTTTCAAGATAAGATCCTGATACATCGAGAACACAAGAAAAGTATTACCGATGAATTTCATGATATCACACGTGTCTGGAATAAAGTCTTACTATATTTTTTTATAGCCAATTCGACGTTCCATATGTTTGTTTGCGTAAATAAATAAAACACACTGATTTTCACACTGACAACAGTTTAATCGACTTCTTTTTTTGCATAGAATTCCGAAATACATAATTACCTGCACTGTACTTACTCATAATAACAGGAACTTCAATAGTAGGCCGTCTAAAGAAGGTAGAAGACTTCTTGTGTAAAGGAATATGATGAACCGAAATGCTGAATCCGATAAGTCAATTGTAACACTAAAATATACAATTTGTTGTAAGTTCTGTAAAAAAAGGTAAATAGTACGAGTGGAGATCATTTTTGTACACTTGATGAATCACCTCCGATTTTTCTATGCACTGATGAATAAGTATAAAGTACTTCAAAAGCGATTGATTGCTTGAAACGTAAATTGATAATATTCACACCATCTATCACGCACTCGCGTTTTTACTACTTTTGAAAACTAAGGGCATTACGATGAATAAAATAAAGCGTTCAGCTATTTTTTTAAAGCCCAATGATTTATATTTTGGGTGCATTTTGTAAGGTAAGCTCAGTTCTATAACGGCAACACCATCTCGGATATCCGCCAAAATATGCGAGGAAGTCATGGAACCGTCAATTGAAGTACAGAATAGTCTCTGAATGAAACCGTTTCTGCGTTCCGAAACCCCAAACAAAACATGAAAACAGTAAAAACAGCTGATCAAGTAAAGTTAGGTCTGTTGTTGTTTGCGGAATGATTTTGGGTTATGGAACGAAGCAACAGTCACAGCTCGAGACCATTTTGAACGTCAATTAATGGTTTCATTTTGTGTCATTAATTTTGACTGATACAAGATATAGCGTTGTTATCAATGTAAAACTGGATGGACATAACAGAAAACAGAACGCACCCTTTGTGACAGAGTATAGTTTCGCATTTATCGAGAATTTTTCTGTTAGCTCTGCAGTGCAAAAGCATCTTTATTTTACAGAGCCATATGGAGTTGCTGTTTACTATTCGGAATACCAAGAATTAGCATTTGTAAAACAGCCAAATTTAGACGTATTTTCCGATATTTTTGCACATCAGCTGTTATGTCAGTAAGGATACATAACACAGACAAAATTTTTAAAAAGTCTAAATTTACTCACTAATAACCGTTTTCTCTAAATTATTTTCCGGAGGTAGTCTTGACTGTCATAACGTGAGTATTACTATGTATGTTGTAAATGCGATAAAAAGTAATAAAAACAGTTGATGAGAATTTCATCATTTGGATTACTTTAATTTTCATCACGTTCTATATAATATAAGTAAAAATCATATTTTCTGTCCGAATTTCAAATTATAATGACAAGGTCTATAAAAATTAAGAACAAAAACTCGTTTACATACGAGCTTCTGAAGATGCCTACAGAAAAATTGGTAATCTTACATAATTTGTGAAAAAAATACGTAACTGTATATTCATCTATTGCCGGAAACTTGTGAAAAAATCTAGAGCTATTAAACTTGCATTCCAAACGATCATTTTTACAATGATGTGTCTACAATGTCTATTAAAACAAGACAAATAGTGTTATTAAAATGCATGTTAGTCATATTATAGTTTAAAAAATAAAGAACAATTAAAAATACATAAGTACACAAATAGTATTGATGTTGATAGAAATAAGACCAAAGTAGTATAAGATAAATACCGTATTTTGCTGTTTTCACGATAAAAAAACCTGTAAGAACTCAAGGAAACATTAGTTTTTGTCCGATAATTGCCATCATCTCCGGGGCTATTTGGCGGTCCGAGAGACATAACGTAGCCGCTGTGCAATTGCGCTTATGTGGCGAATCCTATTTCTGCTACCGGGAGCACATCAGCCTCTCAAAAACGCTCGAGGTAGGAAAAATAGGCTGGTGTTCCCTCGGTAGAAAAAATAGGATTTGCTACATAAGTGCCATCGCACCGCCGCTACCGTACGTCCCTCGGGCCGCAAAATAGCCCGGGAGATGATGGCACTTATCCAACGAAAACTACTATAATGTCATGAAATGCTAGAAAGGGCATATTCTTGTGCCTGCAAAAATCCGTCTGTGCTCTAGAGCGAAAATGAACTTTGGGTACGTCGGAGCGGTGTACTCATGCCTGCTTGTGGGCACAAAATGATTGCAAGGGCTCAAAGTACGGCTCGAGGCCCAAGAATGCACATGCTCAGCCGCACTTTGTGCCCATGGTATGAAAAATGATTAAAAATATTAACTTTGCGTGGCAATAGTACTATCACGTGATTAGAAATGCTTTAATAGAGTTGAAAAGACGTTAAATTATTTGTAATGAATCGTAAATTTTTTACAGGACTCGCGGACTGGATGTAAAGGCAAAAGACAATCAACTCAACTAAGTCGAACTGAATGGCTTTAAATACCCGCCTTCAAATATTGGCTGAAACTGCGAGGGAGAAACCAAACAAATGTTTATTGTACAAAATGTAAAATTAGAATTGGAGCGAAATTTTCAACGCTGAAACGCCATGCTCACAGCGCCAATCATTTGAAGAATTGTGGTTTGAAGGTTTCACCACCCGAGTTAGCATTCCAATATCCAAAGGACGGTAGCAAAGAAAAAAGAAAAGCAGCAAAAGCCGAGTTACAGATCGTTGGAATGATGCTTCTAATAAACACAGTATTCAGAAATGCCTCCACTATCGTGAACACCTTTAAATGTATAAATCCCGATGGAATTTCTAACAAACTACGCCTTGCAGCGACTAAAGCGAATGAATTATGTGTAGAAGTGATTGCAAAATTTGCTAAAGATAGGCTAATAAGCATTCTTAAAGTTGTTTATTTTTGTATTCTTGTGGATGAGTCCATGGATGTTAATATGGACAAATTTTTAACAATTGTGGTACGTTTTACGGATCCTAATGATGGAACCACTCAAAGTTTATTGTGGGATATGGCAGCAATTTACAGTAAAGGCCGTGATGCAATGGCTGAATCAGAGCGTCTGTACGAAGTTATAAATGAATCTTTCAACAAGCATGACATCCTTCTGAATAATATATACTGTGTATGCTTTGATGGCTGCAACACGATGACAGGTCATAAAAGTGGCTTAAAAGCTCGCTTAGAAGAATGCAGCCCACNTTTGGGTGTATGTCAATGGTATAGAAATAAATGGGACAAAACCATTTTTTGAATTAAGTTTAGTCGCACTCGTAGCAAAAAGTATTCCTCATGCGAATGCAAAACCCGAAAGGACGTTCAGTGATTTAGTCGAGACAAGGTCAAAAAAAAGGAATTGCTTAAAACCTAAGACTGTCGATGGATTACTGAGAGCTCGCGAATTTATACGCTCATCTAGCACAAACGGAAAGTTTGTACCACCAGAAGAAATGATAGATCTGTATATGAAGCGCAACTACTACAAGAAAAATAAAACTAACAGAACAAGTAAGACAATTCGAAAGAGTTACATAAAGAGAATCTCTTCAAAAATTCAATAATTTCCAAGAAGCATGTATGATGATCGATATTTTTCTATGTTAATCACAAATAAAAATACGCTATATTAAGAACGTATTTATCATTAATTTTAAATTATTTCATGACAAAGTCAAAAGTAAAAACTAAATTATTGTAGTTATCAAAATCAACAACTATACAATCAATAACATAAAGAAAAATATGCTCAAAAACGATGCAAGGCATTGTGAAGAAATCCAGCAGATGTGTCGTATACGAAAGAAAAAAAAGCCAAGCCCAATTGAAGCGACAAGAGACACATTTGGTTATTAGTTTTGGTGATGACTTGCTGACGGGAGGTGGAAATAAGTAAAACGAAAGTTCGATGAAACTGATGCCTGCAGTCCGTAGTCTCAGAATTTTTAAACTAAAAGTATCCATCGGTAAAGTACTTTAAGTATAATACAGTTTCTCACTTGACAGCCAACAAAAGATCCAAGCTCTGAAAATAAGTACAGTTGGAAGTAGTTAAATAGATGGACTAAGTTTATACAAAATGTTATAAGTAACATTGTATTGGAAACTAACCTGATATAATCTTTTTTATAATACCTAGAAATGAGTGAGGGGAAAAATTAAAAAACCAACGGTCTAATTGTCCAGATAAATACTAGAAGTATATAATTAGTACTGACCTACTTGTCACTCAACTTCATAATTCAACTTGTCAAAACATTATGTAAAAATACCATATACATCTTTTCCTTTCACTTCTGGTGCTCGTTGGAACTGGAGTTCATCTTCAAATTGCTTCTTCAGAAGTATGTGCCACCTTAACTGAAATGGCTCCTACGCACTCAAGAGTGCATCATTTGAAATGAGACTGATTTCCTAATGAAACGATGCTTTCAGTAAGCCACATCAAATTCACTGATTGTGAATCGATATAGAACCTGAAAAATAATATTCTAACAAAGTATACAAGTTCAAAAGTCCTTAGTGCAATGCAAATTTCTTATCATAATTCTGGTGATGAAAATTTATGAAACTCCTTGGAGTTTTATATTTATACAAACTGATCATAAACATATGAAAACAAATTGATTATTCACAGTGATATTAAGAATTTAATGATAGATTTATTAACACTTGGGGCCCTGAGTTAAAGCATACAGTGAAATTTGTTTACTTATCTAAATTAAAAGGTTAGTCGACGTTCAGCTTGAAATAATGTGATATCCGCATTGCAAAGGAAGCTATGTCAGCAGGAATACATGGGGTGCTAATCAATTAATCATACAAGATAAATAAATTAATCAGCCAGAACCGGAAAAATTGCACCGAACAACACGCCGCAGAATCGTAAACATAAAGCTGTTTCTCCTCATCTCCACTGGTCCACTTAGAATCGGCTGCTATAGATGCTGCCAACTTTGGCAATGGAAAAAAGCGATGCGCTAATATATATATGCATACATCGTTTCAAACTTATAGCTTTATCATTAAATTCGGATAATTAATACTTTGTAACTCATGCCATTCATCATATTAAATTGTTTTTTTCTATCTTAAATTAACCTTTAAATTAGGGAAGTTTACTATATAATCATAAAGTGTAAATATTAATAATGTCCAAATCAATTTATAAAAAGCACTGCAAGAACTGATTAATAATTTTTTTCACATCGTAGATGTATTTCTTTCAATTAATTAAGACTCTTAAGTACTCAAATGGTACTAAATTGCTATGATTATTTTTTTTCATTTTTCAAATTTTTGAATTTTCCGCTGGGTGGAGTGCCGCAGTCGAGAGCACTGCGTCCGAGGATCTGCGCCGTCACGTGAGGACCCATACGAGCGAGCATCCGATCTCCTGCGCATGTGCGAGTAACGCTTTACTCTAAAGAATAATATGCTGCGCCACTGGAAGAAACATGATTAGCCCGACTTTGCGATGTACGTGAGCACAAGTGATGACAAGAATAGCGCACTCCGGAAGCGCATCTCTGCCATACCATCGCGATGTGCAAGTTCTGTGCCTTTCGATAAGTCAATTTTCACATATGTCTCGAAGCCTCAATATTTAATAGTGCTAGTCAAGTCAAAACATTCGAAATATTTTTTTTTAGAACGAAGTTCTTTAGGTCGCGTTACTCGGGGGGCTGGAATTTTAAAACCGACAGATATTTTTTTTTGAAACGAAAGTGGTTTTCCGAGTCTCTTCCTCTCAAGTTTCCCCCCTTACCCCGTCCCCCTCACCTACTGTTCTCTATACACTTCCCCTCTCCCCACTATATATGTATATCTGCCAACTGTGCCGTGTTACTCTTCTGCACACCTTTGCCCACCATTCCCCCTCACACTCCCAAGCAATTAATTTTTAAACAAATTTTAATTTTATTTTC
>NW_019384275.1:45661-66748 GCF_000648655.2 Copidosoma floridanum | reverse complement strand
AATGGGTCATGGGACCCACGGTAAGAACGAAGTTCTTTAAACATGAGATGAGTATAGACACAATTTCTCAGGTAACAAGGGGGCCGCCAGACCCACAGGAAGAACGAAGCTCTGTAAACGTTAGTACTGCATTCATGTTTTTACTAAAACAAAAACTTGAAAAACAAATAAAAAAAAAAAATAAAAAAAAACTGTTTACTACACACGATGGTTGAACTTCGTGAGTACTGGGTCTGGCGACCCCCTTGTTACCTGAGAAATTGTGTCTATACTCATCTCATGTTTAAAGAACTTCGTTCTTACCGTGGGTCCCATGTTCCATTAATACCCCCTGGTTTGTTTTTTAATAATTAACTGTTTGATTAAAATACAGGTGATTAAAAATTCTTTTTGCAATTGAATCGTTGATTTTCATAACATTTATTACCAGTTTCAAATTTTCAATATTCTATTTTAACAGGATGCGTGTTGAGTATAATTTCTTTCTTAGTAGAGTAGATTTCTTATTTCATTAATAGGTTGAGTAACGCAAAAGCTAATTTTGTAAAGAGTTCGTTAATTATGAATAAAGTGATCTCATCAACTTAATCATTGTTTTATTAGTAAGTTTTTTACATGAAGTCAAACTTTGTTTAATAGCAGCAACGTTTTAAATAAAGAAAAAAATTTAATTCGTGACAATGTAACTTCCCACTAAGTAGTTGGATGGTAATGAAACGTTCTTATAGAATCGTGAAAGTATATCAACCAAACTGCTTAATCTATAACTTTGCTCTATAGTAATATAAACAAAAACATTATTTTCCATTTTTTAAATGTACGAAATTTTTAGAAAAATTTAAATACTATTAGGTGGGAAATAAAGGGAAAGGGTTATAAAGAATCAATCGATAACGAACCTTGTTTTTAAAGTATTTATTTTTTATTAAGATTCTTTACTTGATCACTAACACTCTTTGAAGCTTCTTGGTTGTTTTCATCAATTCACCAGCTCTTTTCATTGCTAACATACAAACAATTTTATTTACTGAGATCAAGCTTTTAAGATGTACTATATAAAATATAATATTTGACTTATATAATCATATTAGATTATGTTACAATATTTTACAATCTGACTTACGTAAAAAATGGTAGTTAAATAATCGTTTTATTTATGCTTTAGTAATGGCTATTATAGCCGAGCAGGAATACATGGGGTGCTAATCAATTAATCATACAAGATAAATAAATTAATCAGCCAGAACCGGAAAAATTGCACCGAACAACACGCCGCAGNTACAATATTTTACAATCTGACTTACGTAAAAAATGGTAGTTAAATAATCGTTTTATTTATGCTTTAGTAATGGCTATTATAGCCGTACTTTTGCTCAGCAGACTCAAAAATTTGTTATAGATTGGCCATGGAAGATAGTTTTGTACTATTTTAATTGAAACAACGTATACGTATATTTGTAAATAGCTTTGAACGTGTCCTAAGCTTACAGTTTTACGATTTTCGACGTTATGCTTGGCACAACTCCAACCATTAACAAAACTCTTAACATTCCAAATGCATTTTTCATTACATTGCTCGACAGCCATGCAAAGAAAGGACTACACATCTGATTGCGTCGAAACTTTCTCTTTTCTTAAAAGAAATTCCGATGCCATAAAAAGATAAGTCCCTTTAGCCGCCCATTTACAAGTTGTTTGCAAGCTATCGGAAATCATTGAGGACTTAGACAAACTTAGGTCACAGAGTTTGGTTTTATGACGGTGGATGATGAGAATACCTCCTGGCTTGATGTCTCAATGGATAACAGGTTTTTTCCAGCTATGTAGATAAGTGAGAGCCAGGCGAATTTGGTAATACATTTTGTTTTTGTTTTTTTCCGTCAAATCGTACTAAGACTTCATTCCAGTACCCAAAAGCATCTCAAATATAAAGTGAGATGGGAAATACTTCATAATTATGTGACTTTGAGTTATTGTGTTTGATACTTCCATAGTATAAATGATATAAGGATGACGAATTTCATGTAAATGAACCAATTCTTTCAAAATTAAATCATCGTTTGTCCCTCTTTATGTAGACTTGATTGCCACGCAAGTGCCTTACAAGGGGCTTTTCTCACTATTCCCTGAGAATCTCGACCAAGTATAATATTCGTAAATTGTATATATTCTTCTGGCACATCAATATCAAAAGAAGAACTAGTAGAAACCATTCGATTTTGGAATTTAATTTCTTGAGGGCTTATAAATACTCATGATTCCTCTTGGCTAGTCAAAGCATCGTTCTTTTCATTTGAATTGGATTATCCTTTCTTTTTTTTAACTTGAAAACAAAGTGAGGGCATTGTATTTGTAAAAATTATATATGTATATAAAAAAAAATTAAGTTAAAAAACATGCAATGAAGATAAAATGCTACTAACCAATATTTTTTTTGGTAGAACTTTCTTTGCTGTCACATTTCTATGGTGTTAAAGTATTAAAACTTGCGGCAGATACTGATGCCACTTGTTTAATTGTTTTCTCTGAGACCATGGTTTTAACTTTTTTGAAAAAATGCTAAAACCAAACAGAAAAAATTATGTGTTTTAACTAACATACAATAAATACATAATTTTTACCCGCATGTCATACAAACTCCTTTATTTAATGATGCCTCAGAAATTGATGTTTCCGTATGTTTCAAATTATGATTAGGATGAGTACTTTTAATCTTCAGCTTGTTATTATTACTTTCAGCACACCGTACGAGTTCTTCAGATGCTACAATAAAGGTGTTTATGATTTCATAAAATGTGTCTATGTTAACGTTTACACATATGTATGTATTCATTAATTAAATCTAATTATTACTTACGTTTTTTATTACTAAGTAGAGATGCGCACGTAGGCTATCTCATGATCTCTGAGTTTGAGGGGGTTGCTTCAAAATTTTCTGAAGAAGTGACTTTAGTCGTAAGTAGATACCGAGTTACGGTGTGCCTTTTATTGCTAAAGTACTTTGAGCAATATTTCCACATTGCAAGCTTTATCTTCGTCCACAAATTCTGTTATAATTGTATAATTTCCTGTACCCAATTGTACATCTGCTTCCTTGAAAATGTTCTGGTTGTATAAGTTTCCGCATTTATCAACCAGTATTTGTTTTAACTCTGCCATGGAATAATCAGTATTTCCATTTAATGTCAGTTATATTTTTTCCGATATCTCCTAAGGACGAGTAAGGAGCATTATCGTACTTTCTGTGACGCCAGGCTACAACAACTTTCCTTGCTTTAAACACTTGTATTGGACTAGATGCCTCAACGTTTTTTTTTAGTCACAACCTTTATATATATATATATATATATAGTTAGTACTGCATTCATGTTTTTACTAAAACAAAAACTTGAAAAACAAATAAAAAAAAAAAATAAAAAAAAACTGTTTACTACACACGATGGTTGAACTTCGTGAGTACTGGGTCTGGCGACCCCCTTGTTACCTGAGAAATTGTGTCTATACTCATCTCATGTTTAAAGAACTTCGTTCTTACCGTGGGTCCCATGTTCCATTAATACCCCCTGGTTTGTTTTTTAATAATTAACTGTTTGATTAAAATACAGGTGATTAAAAATTCTTTTTGCAATTGAATCGTTGATTTTCATAACATTTATTACCAGTTTCAAATTTTCAATATTCTATTTTAACAGGATGCGTGTTGAGTATAATTTCTTTCTTAGTAGAGTAGATTTCTTATTTCATTAATAGGTTGAGTAACGCAAAAGCTAATTTTGTAAAGAGTTCGTTAATTATGAATAAAGTGATCTCATCAACTTAATCATTGTTTTATTAGTAAGTTTTTTACATGAAGTCAAACTTTGTTTAATAGCAGCAACGTTTTAAATAAAGAAAAAAATTTAATTCGTGACAATGTAACTTCCCACTAAGTAGTTGGATGGTAATGAAACGTTCTTATAGAATCGTGAAAGTATATCAACCAAACTGCTTAATCTATAACTTTGCTCTATAGTAATATAAACAAAAACATTATTTTCCATTTTTTAAATGTACGAAATTTTTAGAAAAATTTAAATACTATTAGGTGGGAAATAAAGGGAAAGGGTTATAAAGAATCAATCGATAACGAACCTTGTTTTTAAAGTATTTATTTTTTATTAAGATTCTTTACTTGATCACTAACACTCTTTGAAGCTTCTTGGTTGTTTTCATCAATTCACCAGCTCTTTTCATTGCTAACATACAAACAATTTTATTTACTGAGATCAAGCTTTTAAGATGTACTATATAAAATATAATATTTGACTTATATAATCATATTAGATTATGTTACAATATTTTACAATCTGACTTACGTAAAAAATGGTAGTTAAATAATCGTTTTATTTATGCTTTAGTAATGGCTATTATAGCCGTACTTTTGCTCAGCAGACTCAAAAATTTGTTATAGATTGGCCATGGAAGATAGTTTTGTACTATTTTAATTGAAACAACGTATACGTATATTTGTAAATAGCTTTGAACGTGTCCTAAGCTTACAGTTTTACGATTTTCGACGTTATGCTTGGCACAACTCCAACCATTAACAAAACTCTTAACATTCCAAATGCATTTTTCATTACANACTTCCATTTAGTCACTATTGTATTTTCTAGAATAGCTATGATTGTTATCATAAGTATTATATACAAATGACCCTAACAAAAGTTTATTTATTTCTGAGTCAGAAATGCTTCTGCACTCGATTTATAAAAGTATTCAAAACTAATTTTATGTTTAACTAAAATATTCATCCGATGCAAAACATTAAATTATAAAATATTTATAGTTGTAACACAAGTTTAAGAAAATTCAACTTAAATTCGTATACCTGAGCAACTACACATCTTTTATAACGATTTAGATAAACGGATGCTCAATAAAAGAGCTCATTTCTGTTCAATTATTTTTTAATAAATAAGTTAATACTGTTTTGAGTAATATTTCTAAGACTCAGGAAATCTTACAGAAAAGATAATTAAATAAGTCAAAAAGATTTTTAAACATATATGTGACATTACTTCTTTCAACATATGCATGCCAGTTAATCTTTACATAAAAGAAGAAAAATTCTCTACTTTATAAGGTAAACAACTATTGATTGAGTCATGGTATGAAAGAAATATTGAAATACGCGTGCGATTTCTTGTTATTTATATAACGTTTACGAAGCCATGACGTACTAAGCAGATTTAATTTAAATTCAATAGTTATAAAATGGTTATTCAATCAAAGTAAAATCAACAGAATATTTATTTGAGTACGATAAATAAGATATTTATTACTATTCAATAAATAAGTACGCTCATTAAGCTTAGATTAAAGAAAATTAAGTCACATATAATTAATAATTAATCAATCACTGATAACATTACACAATTATCACCATTTGGCAAATCAAATGTTCAGATATGCTAGTGCTTTCGGTTTATTACAAAGTTATACATTGTATCCGTATCTATAAAAAATATCACTGTAGGAGGCTCTCGATTATATACATAACACTGAATTTGTAATAAATATTTAAGGTTTTCATGGCATTTTAGTAGTGGAGAAGAATTACGGTTCTAAGAGAGTATAATTATTTGTATATAATTCATATGTAAGAAAAAAATTGCTTTATCAAATTTATTAAGGTGTATTTCATCGGCGATAACCTAATTTTTAGAAATCAACTGTATGAAACTAACTTTTTCCGTGGTTTTTCATTGATTTTCAGATTTTCAATTCGTTTCAGTTCGTTTTATTCCTTAAGCAATTTTAGATGGAGCTACCGTGAAAGATTTTTGAAAATATTTGATGTGAAAGAACTAAGATGTAATTGTTAATAGGAGAATAGTAGTGTTCACATGACGTCATATTAACGTCATATTAACAATCTTATTTTATTTCTTTTACATCAAATATTTTGCAGAAATTCTAGTGATAACTATACCTGAAGTCATTTAAGAAAAATAATGAACTTTTAAAATTACAAGTTGGTCAAGAAACCGGGGGGAGAATTATTTGTTAGGAGCACATATCTGGTAATTAAAATTTTAGCACATGCAACATAAGAAATTTTATAAAAGATTTTTTTTATCATTTACATAGTACCCGTTCTCGAACCATAAAATCTCTTCATAATTAAATTGCTATGGGAACCTTCAATGTAGTAGTACTATCATCGACTGTTTATAAAACTTATCCCAGGAAAAAATAATTCATAAGAACTTATATAAGATCTAAGGTGAGATCTTATGTCAATTCTTATATACGAACTTATATAAGATCTTCTTTAGAAACTTACTATTGATTATCGACCAAGAACTGACATAAGAACTTACATAAGATCTTATGTCAGTCCTTATGGAAAAAAAACTTAATAAAAATTAAAAAAAAAAATCTCAAAGTGAGATTTTTACACGGTATAACCGCTTTCTACGCTGTTACTGTTCGTATGATAANGAGGCTACCTTACATTATAAGATCCTTTCAAATCAATATTTTCTGTCTGCATCGATCTGCCATGCTTGCAGAAGTTTTCGGGTGATTTACTTAATTACAATTGTAACATTACCTAGTTTGAGTGAGTGTTACGTACACACATGTGCGCACGTGTACACAGTATGGCGGGCAGTGAATAGCCGCGTGAGGGGAAATGTGCAATGAAAAGTCTAGTCCGCTCCTCAGTTGCTGTTCACCCCACCACTGGGGCCTCTTTCTCTCTCTCTCTCTCTCTCTCTCTGTGTGTGTGTGTGTGTGTGTGTGTGTGTGTGTGTGTGTGTGTGTGTGTGTGTGTGTGTGTGTGTGTGTGTGTGTGTGTATAATGGTCACTTTGGGGAATTTTCCAAAAGTTATAGATAGTGCATTTATGACCATAGATAGTTAGTTACACCCTTCTTAAGTATGCACACCAGATCCAAACCTTATCTATGATTATAAGAAGCTATCTATATTGCAAAAGGCATTATAAGGAACTTTCGAGTAGGGTACAAAAAATCTATATTGGGAATAAAGAAGTAGGTTACGAATAGCGTATTGTTGATAGGTGGCTCGTAACTTAAAACCTTTTATTAAAATAAATATTCAGACAAGTATTAAATTCTGATTACTATGACCATTGTTGTATAATGAGAGTAACAAAATCTTGAATAATTGCAAATACCATGCATTTATATTGAAGCATCTATGAAGGTAAATATTGCTAGAAAATTTTGAACCACAAACTTTGTGTTAAGTAACAGTTAAGCATACTATAAAGCTTTATTAGTAAAGGGTTAGTCTGAAGTAAATGATAGCAAACAAAATTTATAAGCATGGCAGAGAAAAAATTTAACTATATATTATATGATACAACTTAATTACATTAAATAAAATGTTAAGAATAAAAAATTAACTGAAAATTTTTCTAGTATAGTTTAATGAGCTGCGAGCATTTATAAATACAAATAATATCTTCTCATTATCTAACATATTATCTAAAAATATCTGAAAATATTTAAAAATAGATATTAATTATAAGGGATTGTCTGTTATCAACCTGATGCACTGAATAATAATCAGAAGCAGTACGTAATATGCAAGTTAACTTGATAATAACTGTTAAAAAAAATCCTTTATAATATAATTCAATAACGAATATGATAATCATGCATATAATACGTCAAGCCAATAGCTTCTAAAAATATATATTCTTACTTTCGCCAATCTTGAGGAAAAGTGGGAAATAGCTTTCTTATTAAATAATTTATCACTAGTGTGTTTACTAAGCTAAAGCCATCTTACTATCCACATAGTCAAGATTTTTGTGGTAATACTTTAATAATAAATTATTTAACCAAATTTTATTTCATAAAATGTATTTAACTAAGTGTAACTAGAGGTTGAACAAGTCTGAACAGTAATGTAGATAGTATCAGAAAATTGTTTTTGATATTTAAAAACATTTGTGACCTTCTACTTATAAATAACTACTAGTCAAGATTAAAAAAAAAATAAAGATAATTTTAATTTAATTTGATAAATTACTCGCATCTNTTTGTGGTAATACTTTAATAATAAATTATTTAACCAAATTTTATTTCATAAAATGTATTTAACTAAGTGTAACTAGAGGTTGAACAAGTCTGAACAGTAATGTAGATAGTATCAGAAAATTGTTTTTGATATTTAAAAACATTTGTGACCTTCTGCTTATAAATAACTACTAGTCAAGATTAAAAAAAAAATAAAGATAATTTTAATTTAATTTGATAAATTACTCGCATCTAGTCAATCATCTTAGGCCGTTCTGTGATCCGTATAGTCAGAAACATTTTAGCAATTAATAGGTAGGATAATAAATTCTTAGTATAATTTTTTTAAAAACTTCCATTTAGTCACTATTGTATTTTCTAGAATAGCTATGATTGTTATCATAAGTATTATATACAAATGACCCTAACAAAAGTTTATTTATTTCTGAGTCAGAAATGCTTCTGCACTCGATTTATAAAAGTATTCAAAACTAATTTTATGTTTAACTAAAATATTCATCCGATGCAAAACATTAAATTATAAAATATTTATAGTTGTAACACAAGTTTAAGAAAATTCAACTTAAATTCGTATACCTGAGCAACTACACATCTTTTATAACGATTTAGATAAACGGATGCTCAATAAAAGAGCACAGGTTTTTTCCAGCTATGTAGATAAGTGAGAGCCAGGCGAATTTGGTAATACATTTTGTTTTTGTTTTTTTCCGTNTTCGAGCAAATTGAGAACCACAAAATTTATTCAATATTTTTTTTATTTGTAAGGTATGTCAGCTATAGTAGGCGCTATTATCCGTATAACAAGACTAAAAGTGGGGGGTTCAATTATTTTTGAATGGTGAATAAAAAAATTCAAACAGTAAAATTTTTCGTTTCTTCGTTTACTGTTATAAATATTCTTAAACCCCAGACTTTTAGTGTTATTATATGTATAATAGCATTCATAATGGCTAAGATACCTTACAAAAAAAGACTTTTCAATAAATTTTGTTGTTTAAAAATTGCTAGAAATTTATAGATATATGTATATAAACATTTACTTTTTATAGTTGTTACTTGTACATAATTGTAGATACTTTGTAGTCAATTGTAGCTCTTATTGTAGCTGATTATAGCTATAAATACAGCTTTAATAAATAGAAAAAATAATAGTTAATGATTTTTGACTGAGAATGGAGTAGTATTGTATTATTAATTTATTAAAAAGTGTTTAAAAAATGTTAATGTGAAAGTAAAAATAATTATAGACTTAATGAAAATTTCTTTATTTTTATTCTAATCAAACAAAGGCCCTACTGCAACCCAGTGCATTTTGTTTTTTGCGACCTACAATACAAAGCTTATCTAGGTCGCTTGTAACCAATTTTGGTTAGTATTTTCTTGACTTCGTTTAAAAGCTCTTGTTTAAAAGTCACTGGCTTTTGTTTTGATGTTAATTGATCAATAAAGTGTCTGCGAAAACAGTAAAGTGGAAGTAAAAATAAATGTATACTTTATGGAAATTTTATATTTTTATTCTAATTGAGCATCAGCACTCTCGCAACCCAGTACATTTTCTTCTTTTGCGACTCACTGTACGAAGCTTAATTTGGTATCTTGCAACCAAGTTTGGTTGAAATTTTCTTGACTCCGTGTACCCAGCATCATCCGCACTATATAAATATGACGTCTATAAGGATCTGTGGTGTCGATTTTGCAATTTTATTTGTCATTGAATATCGTATTTACAAAAAAACAATACTCTTATTAAAAAGTAACTGGCTCACTTATTAATGTTAACTTAAAAAAAAAAGTGTTTACAACAATAGTAAAGCTAAAGTTATAATCCTTATAGATCTTATAAAAATGTATTCATTTTTATTTTAATTGAGCATTGGTACTCTCGCAACCAATGCAAAGTTTTTTGGCGACTCAGCATACAAATTAGCATAATTAGACATTTCTCATCCAAATTAAGTTACTATTTCTTATACCTCGTTTACTTAGCAGTTTCACACAGTTTATAATGTTTATAAGAACCTGTGGTTATTAGCAATTGACAATTATAACTGTTATGAAAGAAGGGTTTAGAAAAATAGGAAAATCGAAGTCAAAGTTATTATAGGCTTTATAAAATTGTTTTTTATTTTATTTAACCCAGCACTGACACTTTCGCAACCCAGTGCATTTTCTACTTTCGCTTTCTAGTGAACAAAGCATCATTAAAACTGTTGCAACTAACTCTGGTGAGAATTGCCAAAATTATTTATTTTAAACACCTCGTGGCACTTTACAATGTGCATTAAGTTCTGTTATGTCGGTTTTGAAATTTAATAATTTAATTTATTAAAGAAATCGTATCGTATTAGGTAGATGTAAAAATAAATATGGATTTTACGGAAATTTTTTTATTTTTCTTATATAAGTTCGTATATAAGAATTGACATAAGATCTTACCTAAGATCTTATATAAGTTCGTATATAAGAATTGACATAAGATCTTACCTAAGATCTTATATAAGTTCTTATGAATAATTTTTTCCCGGGATGCAAAGCAGGTGCTTTACAAGCAACTTTGTTTGAGACTTCATATGCAAACAGAAGATGATGTAATATTACTAAAGTTAAAATACTTTCATTTTAGTATGATGAAGTAACCGAAAATTAAGCAAGTACAGTTCAATCAACTTGAGAAAATTAGTAAAAAAAACCATTTTTGCATTATCCAACAAACGGTCGATCAAAGTAGTCATTTACAGTAGTTACCGCGTCTTCATGGCCCAATAAATAAAAATCATTCTGCAAACAAATAATAATAAAGTTTATCAATTAATTATTATATAAATGAGAAATTAGTCCATCCGAAAATATTTGTAATTATATAATGAAGAGCCATCTGTACGGTATCTGATTTACACTCTTGCAACCCAGCGTATTTTGTACTTTTGCGACCCACTATACAAAGCATAATCAGGTCTCTTGCAACGAGGTTTGGTTATTATTTTCTTGACCTTGTGAACTCAGCACCAACAGGCACTTCATAGCGTCCATGAAGGTCTATGGTGTTGATTATACAATTTTATTTGTTAGTAAAAATCTTAAATTTGGAATAAAAACAGAACTTTCATTAAAAATTAATTAATTCATGTAATAATGTCAATTTCACAAAAAAGTTTTTACGGAAACAGTATAATTAAACTTAAAATTATCATAGGCCTTATAAAATTGTTTTTATTTTTATTTAACGAAGCACTGGCACTTTCGCAACCCAGTGCATGTTCTACTTTCGAGACCCAGGAAACAAAGCATAATCAGAGCTATTGAAACTACCTCTGGTTAGTTTTGTCAGGACTTTTGGTTTTAAATACTTTCAGGCTATTTTATGACGTGCATAAAGTTCTATGGTAACAGTTTTGCAATTAAATTTGTAAAGAAGAAATTAATTTTACAAAAAAAAGAAAAAAAGCTTACGTTAAAAAAGTAACTCATTCAAAATTTTTTAGCTATTATTTTTCCTATAAATTATAGTTGTATTTACTGCTATAATCAGCTACAATAATAGCTATAAATTTCGAGCAAATTGAGAACCACAAAATTTATTCAATATTTTTTTTATTTGTAAGGTATGTCAGCTATAGTAGGCGCTATTATCCGTATAACAAGACTAAAAGTGGGGGGTTCAATTATTTTTGAATGGTGAATAAAAAAATTCAAACAGTAAAATTTTTCGTTTCTTCGTTTACTGTTATAAATATTCTTAAACCCCAGACTTTTAGTGTTATTATATGTATAATAGCATTTATAATGGCTAAGATACCTTACAAAAAAAGACTTTTCAATAAATTTTGTTGTTTAAAAATTGCTAGAAATTTATAGATATATGTATATAAACATTTACTTTTTATAGTTGTTACTTGTACATAATTGTAGATACTTTGTAGTCAATTGTAGCTCTTATTGTAGCTGATTATAGCTATAAATACAGCTTTAATAAATAGAAAAAATAATAGTTAATGATTTTTGACTGAGAATGGAGTAGTATTGTATTATTAATTTATTAAAAAGTGTTTAAAAAATGTTAATGTGAAAGTAAAAATAATTATAGACTTAATGAAAATTTCTTTATTTTTATTCTAATCAAACAAAGGCCCTACTGCAACCCAGTGCATTTTGTTTTTTGCGACCTACAATACAAAGCTTATCTAGGTCGCTTGTAACCAATTTTGGTTAGTATTTTCTTGACTTCGTTTAAAAGCTCTTGTTTAAAAGTCACTGGCTTTTGTTTTGATGTTAATTGATCAATAAAGTGTCTGCGAAAACAGTAAAGTGGAAGTAAAAATAAATGTATACTTTATGGAAATTTTATATTTTTATTCTAATTGAGCATCAGCACTCTCGCAACCCAGTACATTTTCTTCTTTTGCGACTCACTGTACGAAGCTTAATTTGGTATCTTGCAACCAAGTTTGGTTGAAATTTTCTTGACTCCGTGTACCCAGCATCATCCGCACTATATAAATATGACGTCTATAAGGATCTGTGGTGTCGATTTTGCAATTTTATTTGTCATTGAATATCGTATTTACAAAAAAACAATACTCTTATTAAAAAGTAACTGGCTCACTTATTAATGTTAACTTAAAAAAAAAAGTGTTTACAACAATAGTAAAGCTAAAGTTATAATCCTTATAGATCTTATAAAAATGTATTCATTTTTATTTTAATTGAGCATTGGTACTCTCGCAACCAATGCAAAGTTTTTTGGCGACTCAGCATACAAATTAGCATAATTAGACATTTCTCATCCAAATTAAGTTACTATTTCTTATACCTCGTTTACTTAGCAGTTTCACACAGTTTATAATGTTTATAAGAACCTGTGGTTATTAGCAATTGACAATTATAACTGTTATGAAAGAAGGGTTTAGAAAAATAGGAAAATCGAAGTCAAAGTTATTATAGGCTTTATAAAATTGTTTTTTATTTTATTTAACCCAGCACTGACACTTTCGCAACCCAGTGCATTTTCTACTTTCGCTTTCTAGTGAACAAAGCATCATTAAAACTGTTGCAACTAACTCTGGTGAGAATTGCCAAAATTATTTATTTTAAACACCTCGTGGCACTTTACAATGTGCATTAAGTTCTGTTATGTCGGTTTTGAAATTTAATAATTTAATTTATTAAAGAAATCGTATCGTATTAGGTAGATGTAAAAATAAATATGGATTTTACGGAAATTTTTTTATTTTTATTCTTATTGAGCATCAGCACTATCGGAACCCAGCGCATTTAGTTTTTTTGCGACCCACGAAGCACGTTTAGGTATTTTGCATTAAAGTTAGGTCAGTATTTTTCAACCTCATGTACTCAGTACTATCACGCACTTTATGACGTACATAAAAATATGTGGTATTAATATTACAATTTGATTTGTTAAGGAAACCCTTAAATTTTCGAAAAAAACTTTTGATTCAAAAGTGAATAACTTATGTACTGATATTCAAGTATTAAAAAGTAATGAAAATGATATTACAACAGTTATTTTAATACCCATGTCTACGACAAGCAATCATTTCGCAGCGCTAAGCATACTTTGAGAATAGAGGAGAAAAGGGGGCGTGATATGCGACAGCAGAATTTGCTACGTAACGGGGCATCTGTCTTTGTCTGGCAGTTATGTTATTGGTCGAGTCCTACATGAGATTGAATCAACTGTAGGATTCAGGACGAAGAAGTAGCCAACAACGTGGCTTTGGCAACAAGGACAGATACCCGGTTACACTTAATTATGCTGTCGCTGCCGCTAATGGGCTAGTATAGCGCTTTTCCCCTCTATTCTTATACCTCTATGTGACCGCAGCCTTAGTACTTTTGACCCTAGGGCGGAAATGACATTCCCGCCAGGGCCGAAAGTACTCGAAGAGAAGAAAGTGCGCACAAGAGCGTGAAGGCCTCCATTGCATATATGTATCAAACCGTAAATGTGTGCATGCATATGTATCCCCACTACGTGAGTGTGCGAGAAAAAAAGACTCCCTGCCCTCGTTATCTCTCTCTTTAAACGCGAGCCTCACTGCCCCAGCTTCTAATAAGTGGTCTATTCTTTTTATGTCTATGGACACCATAGACTTATGTGTAGATGGACCGTAGCACACTCAAGTAAAGACCTTGTAGTTAACATCTCGGAGAGAGCCAGAGAATTTTTTTTTTTTTTAACACCGCTCGGTCCCTCTCTTTTAAGGGAGGTAAGAAATAGGTAAGTGAGGATGTGATGATTGTCACAATCCCCCTAACCTGTTATTACTCTCCTCAATAAAAAAAGACAGAGCCGTGATAGAAACATAGAGATCTTACAGATAGAGGAGGCAAGTCATTGATTCTCATGTAAGTGAGCCCGTAGCCTCGGTAGAAAAAGATGCATGATCAAAATACCTGTCTATCTCTCTCTGTTGGCTTTCGCTGATTGGCTCTGAAGAGCCCTGAAGAGCCAGTGCCAATCAGCGTAAGCCGCCAGAGAGAGACAGACAGGTTTGTCGATCATGCATCTTTTTCTACCGAGGCTACGGGCTTTCTTGCACTTTGCCTCCTCTATCTGTAATATCTCTATGGTTAGAAAACGACAAACATCTTTTGGCTCCATCCCCACTTCTGAAATTACGAGATGTTGGCTACAATCATAGACATAAAAATATAGTGCTGATATGTTTATTTAGTTATTGTCCTTAGATCCCCTCTCTACGAGGTTAGAAGATAAAAAGATCGATGCCCCTAGACATCTCTTTCTTTCAATACGAGATCCACTGCCACTTGCCTTCCTGCTGAGAATGAGCAGTCTATCTTTTACATGTCTATGTATTTTCTCCACGTACCTATATACATGTAAAGGATAGACTGCACACTTAACGCTGTGTTATTGTGTTTCTATTAAATATGTCTCGGCTGCTAAGCGTCAGATGATAATCAGCTGACAATTACCTGATATTCTGGCATGATATTCATCTGATATTTACCCGATTTTCTCAAGATCATCATCTCATTTCCAGCTGATTATCATCTGATATATAATCAAAGAAAATCAGCTGATTATCAGGTGATAAACATG
This sequence comes from Copidosoma floridanum, assembly GCF_000648655.2. The sequence goes on along the minus strand of NW_019384275.1, from coordinate 51,607 downwards.
TGAAAATCTTGTGATTATTAGGTGAATATCATGCTAAAATGTCAGGTGATTATCAGCTGGTTATTATCTGAAGCTTAGCAATAGGGGTATACTATACAGATTGGCATCGGAACTCGAGAGCATACTCTTAAAGCTTGAAATGTTTTCCACAATGTTTAAGGATAAAAGCCTGGGGGGCGTTGCTATCTGAGAGCCTATAAGAGCCTTTTTTCGCAGTTTCTAGAATTCATCACCTTATAAATAGACCACTCATCTAAGTGGAGACCTTATTATAGCCATATACAAGTAAGAAATATAGACTGCTCGTTCCTATGTACGGTGCTTAAGCTCGAGTAAAAAGAGACAGCATCGAAGGTGCACATCTGTCTCGCGTATATTGCCAATGGTTGGGGGTGAGAAAACTATATGGGTTTGACGTACACCCACGATGCTGTGTCTCTTTCTATTCATGCCTTATCACCGTACATAAAAGCAAGTAGTGTATATTTTTATGTCTATGATTGTAGCCAACATCTCGTAATCTCAGAAGTGGAGATAGAGCCAAAAGATCTTTGGCGTTATCTAACCATAGAGATATTACAGATAGAGGAGGCAAAGTGCCTGAAAGCCCGTAGCCTCGGTAGAAAAAGATGCATGATCGACAAACCTGTCTGTCTTTCTCTGGTGGCTTACGCTGATTGGCACTGGCTCTTCAGGGCTCTTCAGAGCCAATCAGCGAAAGCCAACAGAGAGAGATAGACAGGTATTTTGATCATGCATCTTTTTCTACCGAGGCTACGGGCTCACTTACATGAGAATCAGTGACTTGCCTCCTCTACCTGTAAGATCTCTATGTTTCTAACACGGCTCTGTCTTTTTTTATTGAGGGGAGTAATAACAGGTTAGGGGGGTTGCGGTTATCATCACATCCCCACTTACCTATTTCTTAAGCAGCTCATTCGTCGGCGGTGCTACCGAATTAATGAATTAGCTGCGTAAATACTGCTATGACTACTAAACTCTCTTGTGACAGCCACAGGATGGCGCCGTACAAGAATCACTATGGCCAGCACTGTCGTTTTGACAGGGTTGTACTGCTGACATGGCTGTACGAATTTTTCCGTGTATAGGATAGGCTCTTAAAGAGAAAACAAGTTATACGGTACTGCCCCTGATTTCGGTCAATCGATATCTAAAATTATATATTTACGATCTGAGCAATGACGTATGTATGGTGAAAGATAAATCCAGAGGGCACCAGAGCCACTTGGTCCTGATTTATAAATGTATTAATGTATCCGTGTAAGTGGTTCATGCTTTACATAATATTCGTTAATAACGTAAATGGTCAAGTTCATTCACAGTGTGACTCTACACACAATAATACACTCTCACACGGATACACTAATACATTCATGAATCAGGACCAAGTTGTCCTAGTGCCCTGGATTAAGCTTTCACCAGATATTCCTTATAAAACCGTAAATTTATGGCGTAAATATGGTTTATTATACAACGCGTTTCGTCGTTATCATTCCATGGCAAGCAGGGTTTAGTTATTTCAGTCGCCCAGTTCTTACGTATTTGCAAAATATCAAGTGATCGAAATCAGATCCCTGTTACCGATATGGCGTAGCCTATCGGCGAAGGATCTGATCGCGACCCTTCGATACAGATCCATACTGTTTGATATATCGCAAAACTTGCGCTCTAATTGGTTCGTTCTAGTGATCCTCTAGTATCGTCGAAACAACCTGACTAATCAGAGATCCATATCGAACGGTGTTGGGCTGTATCAAAGTCTTGTGATCGGGCCCCTCGCTCAATATTATATTTTTATTTTATGTGCACGTTCTTGTTCATAAATATATCTTACATAGGATTATAACCTCAATATTACCACGCTACTAACATAATTGTTCTGCCATTGCTAATAATTGCACGTGTTTATTTAAGATTATACCTAATATTTATTTAAATACCTTTTGCATTTTCTTATACGTGATGAATTTTAAATTATTATTTTGTGCTATGACCGAGCTGTAAGAACATAATTCTTTGTTTTATTTAATTCATAAGTGAGCTGAACTTTTCTTGCAAGGTAAGACAAGATTAATTGTTTCGTCTTCGTTGTATAAGCATTCACTGTTGTTCTAATGAATCATAAATTGATTTTAGATTAATGGGCACTGTAAGCTAAACATACTCGAAATATTTATAACTGTTTATCAGCTATATATTTTACTGGCAAAACTGACCGTTTTTTCGTAACCTTCTTAAGATTATCATTAGGCTAACAAATGAAGCCGTTTCAAAGCAGAGAGGAAAGTGTTGGTAAGGAAATATATGTGTATAAAATATAACATAACAAATAGAAAGAAAAAGTATGTTAAGATGTCTGAAGTTCGTAAAACTGTCTTATATTTATAACTAGTTAAAGATAATGGGTTGTACTTGGTTTGACGTTCAATACTTGCGTTAATGTATAATACACTAAGACGTTCAGCTACTTAAGAGTGCAGAAGCTTGGTTTTACTACTTTAAAATAAAGTTCTCAGTAACATGATATGTATCTTGATTAATATTGCACTTTAACTATCTTCTACAAAAGCCTTATTAAAACTTTTATGTCTCATTTGTTTGCATTTATAAACAAAAATACTTGGACAAAGGAATGTTCTTTTTCATTGTTACATTATCAATAAAATTTTTATTATTCGATTCATTAAGTACCAATCATTTATAGAGAAAGTTGAAGTTTTGAGAAAACTGGATATCAAAATATTAAATTACGATACGATATACGATGAAAAATACATACAATAATTCTTATAATAAGAGTTGCATACCATGATACATAATCTGGTCAAAGTTTAATTTAAAATAGGTATCTGGATGAATGATCATTTACCTGTTTAAAGGTATTGCTTATACTACTTCAAAATTTCTTTTGTTTTTGTTTGTAATTACTGGAGTATTATTTTAACTAAAATTTGGCAAAACTGAGATAGTGACATATCTTAAAACAGTTTCATGCAGCTTTACATTAACGTTTTACCTAATAAGTTCGAATATTACTATATGGTGTTGATGCTTTGAAGGTGGTCGACTCCAACGTCAAGAAAGGAAAAAGCTCAAAAAAATTACTCGTCATTCTTCAGTTTTAGTCAAAAAACTTCGAGTTGTTTTGAAAAGAATTGATGAAAAAAATAAATCTGATCAGAAGATAGGAGGAGAAATAAAGTCCTTTAGCTTGGATAAAAAAGATGGTTCTCCTTACCTGCCTGCCAAAAAAGGTAATATATGTATGGACACAAGTTATACAAGAATCATTGTTTGAAAAATCAATAGTAAATACAAAACTTAAAATAATCTACTTAAGATAAGTTTAAACAAGATTAATTCGTATTCAAACGAATATGTACGTACTATTTTTATGTGGATTTCATGTTTCTCTTCAAAAGTTATGTTCTAACATAGTTTGATAGAGAACAAGTATACTAGTCACAAAAATAAAAATGTATTCAAAAACTTACTATGAGAATTACGTTAGTAATGTACTTGCAATTTTGAAACATGTACTGACACTTGTAAATCTCAATGCAAAATAATAATTGATTTCTTATTTCGGCATTTTAGTTAAGTTGCTCGATGACTCTCTTAATGGCTCTATCATTGGTCACCTTACAAAACCTTCCAGGACTTCCACTAACGGTAAGCCATTTGTATCAGTTCCTACTTATTTAAAAAAAGGCTACTTAATAGTTATTGAGGTATAATTCTTATTCGTAACTTAATAAATTCTTTTTTTTTTTTAACTTTTAGTTTGATCAATATCCCTATCAATATTTTTTTTTCATTATATTCTTATCATTCAGAAAGTTTGCACTTTTAAATTGTATTTATACATAAACAATTTTTTTTAAGTTTCTGAAAATTCTAAAAAAGGTTCAACTTCGTATTTGGAGAATGAAATTGAGTATGAAGATTTTTTGGAAATGGATACAGAAGAATCGATTTCTCAAGGTTGTCCAAGTACGCTCTTACCTAAGCCTTCCAGTAAAGGTAAACATTACTTATAATTAACAAAAATAATAGCTTTTGCGTTTTATTTGAAAACAAAAATTAACATTAAGACTTTGAATCGTATGACTTTTACAAAACTAGTAGTTTAAATGTTAATCAACTATTAACAATTAATTATGTACAAATATGTTTTAATATACCACGAAAATTTTTAACATGATCTCTTAAAATTAAAAAAGAAAATTTGTATACAATCATTCATTTTTACAAAAAAGTTCAAACTATTTTAAAACATATGAAACTTGTTACATCTTATTACATTAGTACGATTTATTTAGAAGAATAATTTTTTTCTCTTAGTACCTGAGGACTGGGAAGAGGATGTCAGCTCGGGCTCAGAATACAATGGTGAATCAGACAATTCTTCAGAGAGCTCAGACACTGATACTGAATTAGAATCTTCTGTAGATTCTACGGTAAAAAAGACTCAAACTAAAGTCAATATTGTAGAACCAATTATGGAGACTCATTCACCATCCAAAAGCACTGGTTCATTAAGTGATAACTTAAATAATTCTCAAATTGCTAACTCTTCAGCTGATTCAGGATTAGACATATCGATTAACCTGGAATCGGTTGGTGAAGCAATAAAAAACAGAAAAACTTTTGAACTAGTGGATAGTAAAAGTGGCGAAAAGAGATATGCTTGTATTTTTTGTTTAAGAAAAAGAGAAAAATTCCCTGATACCCAGGTGTTATATACGAAGCTACCCAAACACTTTGCAGCAAAGCATCCTAACGAAAAAGAAGTGATCAAGTTTACAGCTATCAATTTAAGTAAATATACAGGAGAGGAAAAAAAAGCTGCTAACATGAAACGCCAAGCTATCATCAAAGGCTTACGGGATAAAGGTGCTTACGTAAATAATATTAGAGCTAATAAGGCCCAGGATTTTATTGTCGCAAGACGACCTAGGGAAGCTGGACGAACTATTAGTTCTGTGGCTGCATGTCCAAAATGTAGAGTCTGTTTCTCACGTACGTCTCTTCGAAAACATGTTACTCATTGTACAGATCATTTCTACGTAGGCATAATATGCAACAGTTATCTAAATGTGTTGAAGGCAACTACCATATTAAAGCAACTGAAGAAGCAATAACGATAGCATCGGTTATAAGAGATAATACAGTGCATGATGAGATTCGTCACGATTATAGTATAATCCTGTGGCTGAATGCGGAAGCTCAAAGAAGAGAAACGACAAAGCATCACGCTAATAAAATTCGAGCTAACTTATGTAGGCTGGGCAGACTAAAGATTGAGATGAAAAAAATAATACCTGGTATAAAACAATTGAGCGACATTTTTGACGAAAATCATTTTGACGATTTCATCAAAGCCGTGAAGGTGTTAGGTAAAACTGACCCAAAAACAAAGTTTATGGAAGCCCCTGCCACAGCCAGTGACGTAGGCACTTTAGTAAAAGACGTAGCTCAAGTATATTTTGTTGATTTGGGTACTGATAAGGACCGTGAAAATCAAAGGACGAAAATAAGTAACTTCTTGTTTAAATACAAAGTTATGTGGAACCGTGATATTGGTAATACCATATCGGAGTCGCAAGCTAGACAAAAAAGAAATAAAAAGGAAATTTTACCAAGTCGGGATGATACAAAGAGACTACGAGACTCATTAGAGTTAAAAATGGCTAGTTCATACGAGGATTTATCAACAAAATATACGGACAAACAATACATCACCTTAAGGAATTCTCTTGCAGTATACATACACCTCATTAACTGTCGAAGAGTTGGTGAGGTCGAAAGATTGGAGATGGATGTATTAAATTATATTGAAGAGAGCAACGGTAAATGTAGATTTGAAGTAAGAGGCAAAAGAACGAGATCAGTCCCAATAATGTTTGACAAATGCATTCATAC
>NW_019384275.1:10160-34739 GCF_000648655.2 Copidosoma floridanum | reverse complement strand
TTATTGATGAGTAGTTTGTAGTTTAAATATCCGTCAATGCTGTAACTTATTGATGTGATTTATGTTTACAACATATTTGATAAGTAAAACGATTAGTGCTATTTTATAAATTTATGATTTGTTTAAAGTTACACTATTATTCGTAGTCATATAATATAATTATATTCTAAACATAGAGATTCTAACATTTGTTACATGTTACAAAAATATTAGAAAATCAAAATGATGCAAAAACTATTTTTTCTGTTGTTACTGTATAGCAAATTGATAAAAAGTATGTACCAAAATTGTTTTAAATGAATTCCTTAGGGACAGTAAATGAATTCATTACATGTACTAAAGAATGATCAATGTATTCTTAATGAACTTTCAATGAATTCTTTTAAATGGTCTTTCAGCAGCTCTCCCCACAAAAGTAATAAAAAGTTTCTTTAAAAGAATTCTTTAAGAATTCTTTGCGAATTCAAGATACATGACATAACCTGATGAAATTATGAATTCATTAAGAATTTATTCAGCTCATATCATGACAAACTGTAGAATTCATTTAAATATTCTGAATTCAAAATGAATTTATTTAGAATAAATAATGCTTGCTGCGTGTAGTAAAAATTATTTTTAACACAAATACATACCAAATTGAGATTGCAAAATAAATCGTATAATCATAGCGAGCTTCCATATTTAGGACAAGCTTCGGAGCTTCACCATAAACATGGATTAACTTCCGACCTAAAAACTTCCAGTGCTTTCGTATTTGATGCTTTGTCTGGCTTCTTCCTCGGTTTCAGTTCATCGATACTATCGGGCACTGGCCAAATCGTTTTATTTACCTTACATTTATGCTGAATGTCAATATTCTACTGCTTTATTCAGATGTTTATAAAATACATAGGTCATATCATGTAATTGTACAAGTCAAGCTTTCGCATTTTGACGATTTCATCAAAGCCGTGAAGGTGTTAGGTAAAACTGACCCAAAAACAAAGTTTATGGAAGCCCCTGCCACAGCCAGTGACGTAGGCACTTTAGTAAAAGACGTAGCTCAAGTATATTTTGTTGATTTGGGTACTGATAAGGACCGTGAAAATCAAAGGACGAAAATAAGTAACTTCTTGTTTAAATACAAAGTTATGTGGAACCGTGATATTGGTAATACCATATCGGAGTAGCAAGCTAGACAAAAAAGAAATAAAAAGGAAATTTTACCAAGTCGGGATGATACAAAGAGACTACGAGACTCATTAGAGTTAAAAATGGCTAGTTCATACGAGGATTTATCAACAAAATATACGGACAAACAATACATCACCTTAAGGAATTCTCTTGCAGTATACATACACCTCATTAACTGTCGAAGAGTTGGTGAGGTCGAAAGATTGGAGATGGATGTATTAAATTATATTGAAGAGAGCAACGGTAAATGTAGATTTGAAGTAAGAGGCAAAAGAACGAGATCAGTCCCAATAATGTTTGACAAATGCATTCATACCTATATAGAGCTTTTAGTATCGAAAAGAATAGAGGCAAAAATAAGTAAAAACAATCCTTATGTATTTGCAAACATAAATGACTTAAATCACGACTTNCACCTTTCGCTAGATAGGCGTTGCATGAGGCAGCAAACTGCCGTTTCTGCATGAGAACACAGCAGAAACTATAGACATATAAAGAATAGACCGCTTATCAAAAGCTGGGGCAGTGAGGCTCCCGTAGAAAGAGAGAGAAGACGAGGGCAGGGAGTTTTTCTCTCTCGCACACTCACGGAGTGGGGACACATGCATGCACACATATACGGTATGACACATATATGCAACGAAGCCTCTCCTCCATACATACTCCTGCCTGTGCCCCCGTTCTGTGAATGTGTGAGAGAGAAAGACTCCCTGCCCTCGTTTTCTCTCTCCTTCTACGCGAGCCTCACTGTCCCAGCTTCTAATAAGCGGTCTATTCTTTATATGTCTATGGCAGAAACCGAATGAATGACTTTTCTCAGTATACATGCACGCCTTTTAATGTTTGTATTGGTTACAAAATAAATGCACAAATATTAATTATTTTTTATACTTATTATTTTAATTTACGAAAGAACAAAATATATTAGGTAAAAATAAAAAATTCAGTGGTGAAAAAAATTTATTAAGAGCAATTGTTGAAATGTTTCCTTATATTTTCTTCGGAGAAAAAGCGATTGCATTTTTCACATGGAATTTCTTTATCACTAGACGCTTCTAGTTTTGAGCCGGGAAGAGCCACCCCTTTTGTTTTATAGTATAGGCGATAGCCTTTTTGTCGAACTTTCATAATGAGCTTCCTTTTAGTTTTTTTATCTTTGGTATTGTTGATGTGTTTGACGGCTAGTTCATTATGGTGCTGCTTAGTTAAGTGAATATTAAACTTTGAAACGAATTTTGGAGTCTTGCAATAAACACAATACGCTTGTTGTCGGTTTCTTCTGTTACATGAACCCAAGTTTTGCTTATTATCTGAAAATTTGAAAAATTACTAGTATATAATTAAAAAAAATGTGTTTATTTAAATCAAGATATGTAGCACTAAAAAATGTGTGCTTATGTGTAATCTAGTGTTTATTGTTGTTGATGGATGTCAATTTAAATACCCTTAGTTATTCGATCCCGTAAATTTTGTTTTCATACAAAAGTTGGTTTTAATTCTTTAATCGAATTTATATTAACATAAAATTATTTCGAAGAGTATACTGAAGTAATTTACAAACATAAATTACAACAAAAAAAATGAAACTGAGCTATTAATTTTGTAATAAAGGTGGCTTTGTCATTTAGCACCGTATCAAAGGACCTAGTGGGGTTCATATAAGTACATAATTATGTATTAATACATACACATCTTAAAATAAAAGTAGAATTGTAAGAAAACTCTATGCCAATTATCAAAAGAAAAAAAGTAGTTAAATATGAATATCTGTACTTGTGCAAACCATCAAAAAGTACATCTTAGTTAATTTTCATCAAAGTTGAGTTAATATATTTTTAAAACGTTATAAAATCAGGGAAAAAAACCATTCAGTATGTCCTAAATATACTTAACTTCGAAGCATAAAAATTTTTCAAAAGCGATTTTCTCAGACATAAGATTGTCAACCACGCTATTTCTTTTTTGGCATTTCATCTACGTAATATAAATCACTACATCACTAATTTCGATCACACGCTTTAAACGTGAATCTACTTTAACACACTTGGATTTCACAGTGTTATTGTAAGAAATAAGGAAACGAAACATAATCACTACTGTACCAAAATTAGTATTATTGTGTGCATAAACGTACCAATATTTTCACTCAAAGAACAGGATTTGGAAGTCCTTGCACTTTTGGTTTTGCATGGAAGGCTTAGAAAATTTTCGGCTCTCCTAATTTTTGCTGATTTAGGAAGTTTTTTAATTGGTGATGCCAAGTCAACCATTGTCGTAATACCACTAGTTAATATTACCTTGCCAGTCTTATTTTTCACCTCACATCCAGGCTTGCCTTTAATATTTCCTACACATGAATAATTATAGATTATTTTATTTTATTTATAGCATAATATAATAACTGCAAGTGTTGTAAGTGTGAGTTCAATGAATTGTATTTGGTAGAAAATTATGTCTTGACGAAATCCGTAGACAATTTTTATGTTGCCCTTACAGGACTGCCAAGTTGTATACTCAAGCAAAGAAATTTTCCTAAAAGTCACTATAAGGTCATATTACTTGCCCCGCACAAAACTACAAAAAGCACACAATTACTAGTAAAAAGATGTCAAATAAAAATTATATTGGCTTACTTAAATTTTTTTTCAAAGTAGAAGTTGTCGAGCATGCCCCAAAATTCATGAAATTTTTATTATTAAGAGTTAATGATGTGTTCTCCGACTGTTGTGTGCTATTTTGTTGAGTTACTATTTTGCTGGTCAAAGTTTGCTTCTGGTTTTGGGATGATTTCCAAACTTCTATAGATATTGAATTAGACTGATCTCCAGCTTGAATTTCCTCTTGTGTTTCTATTTGGTTTATCTCCTTTGCATGCTATAGAACCAAAAAATATATTTATATGTAATCAATGTTGTCATTGCTGTATAAATTAGCTATTAGAATTTATTTTTTTCAACAACGCTTTTTCAAAGAATCGTGAATAATTATTAACTTTGCGATCTTATTTTTGCAAAAAGATGTTTAGTAAGCTAAAATTTAAAATAGTAAAACGAAAGTAACTAACATACAAGTTACAAATTAAACGTCGAGGTAGAGAGGACAAAACAAAAGATAATTTAAGAAAAAAATGATATAAAACATCAGTAATTGGCTTTGCTTATTTGTTCACTTTGTAAAAAACAACTTAATTCCATGAAGCACTGACAATAGAGTAGCTGACCGCATATGTGTAGAGTTAGTAAGAAAAGTCACGTAGTCGGATTTTTAGTGTCAATATTTTACTTTCTTTACTGCTATTTTAAACAGTTGAAAAATCCTTTTTTTTGCACAAATTAGAAATTTAAGTAACTTTGCCCTCTTGCTATTTAAATACGACTAAAATAAAAAGTAATGACAGATTTTCTTTGTACTCTATACCTTTGCATTCTTAAGACAATAGATCTTGTAATATGTATTTTAAAACAACTCAATTTATAAGCATGCTACACAGAGGGCAAAATTGTTCAGAACTTGTGTGCTACACACACACACACTATACATTTATTTGTAAGTCCAACAAATACATAACAAACCTTTATCTTGTTCCAAAAGTAAAGTTGGTGTTTTCTTCTCATTTAGTAAAGAGATATATTTTGTCTCCAGTGCTGTGTACTTTGCTCCTCTATTTTCAAGTTTTTCTTCCAGTTTACTTTTTACAATGTCAAAATATTCTTCATTTTTCCTAATAGTATCTACTAAAACTGCATTACTATTTAGAGTTTCCTCAATCATAAGATTCTTTTCTAGATCAGTTTTATCTGCTATTTGGATATACATTTCATAATTTTCTAACACGTACTGTATAATGAGTACTTTTTCTCTTAGATCACTAGTTTCTTTGTTGTGGTTACTTCCATCAATGAAAATAGTTTGCGTAGATTTGTTTATGGAACTTCTTGCATTTTCAAAATGCTGGGGATTAGAATCAAGATTCTCACGACCCCATTCTCCATCAGTAGTTTCTCTTTGTAGTTCATGTCTACCAGTCAATTTGTCTGTTTCTTTTTTCAGTTTTAAACGGTCTGTACTTTGATTGGATAAAATATATTTAGCATCTGTTGCCTGGACGATTGGTTGGTGTTTTAATTGATATGTTTCATTTTTTAACTCATTTTTGTCATTAGTAATGAATGTACATCCTGAGTCTTATTTGTAGAGTTATTTAAAATTGTTTTTAGTTGTTCTTTTACAGCATTGTTTTTCTGACCTATAAAAGTAGAAAACTGATGTCACATGATTTTTTCGAAGATAGAGGTCACATTCTTCGAAGAATGTGCAGAATTTGCAGAATTTTGCAATGATATTTATCAGTTTAAGGACGTTAATTGGCTAAAGTTTTGACAAAATGAGACAAATTTCAGGACAATCTTACTTAGATTTTACATAGATATTTTTAGATGACGAAATATACCTAAAAAGTATACTTGCTTAAATGGCATGCGTATTTAGATAGGACTTTAACATTGAGTACTACGTAACATGTTAACATGCTCCTTGTATTGAAAATAAATTTTTCTACATTAATTAAATAAATAAGCTTGATAACAACAAATTATTGAATAATTAAATGTCACAGGTATTAGTACAATTAAAAGTATGGCGTTGAAGTCAGAGGTAAATGTATGTATGAATGTGTCAATTGACACAACTTACCTAGTAATTTACAATCAACATTAACCTTAGAGCTTGGACTTCTTTTCTTCTCAAAGTATTTTGAATGACTATGCTTATCTTTTGATTCATAATTTTTATGACGCAAATGAAGTATTGGACTTTCCAAAACCTCTATTTTTTTAATATATGGTTTAGCTCCAATTTTTCTTGAGCATTTAGTATTTTTTTGTACGATCTTTGTCAACGTTGGTAAAGTTGATACTGGAAGTTCATGAAAAATTGGTATATCTAAAAATGAATTAGTGTTGATTTTGTCCACGTTCGATCCCTGATTGGCATTTTTTGTAAAAACACTAGAGACTGCTGAAAAAGTTTCGTTGCATTCAGGATCCAAAGCTAAAATAATATGATATATAAAATATTCTATAATTTATAATCATAAATGTGTTAAAAAATTATTTGCCTATGATTTTTGAATAGTGAATTCGAATAATCTTTCAGTGAGTAAAAGTTAAGGTTAATTTTCAGTAGAGAAATAGTCTATATTTCGGCAAAAAAATACATCATCATGACTGTCATCATCGATGTCAATTTTTTAAAGATTTGCTTTGTAATGATCGGTTATTTTGGTTATGATACAAAACACTGTGACAATTATTTTATACATGATATACCGAAAAAGTATTTATCTAGCAATGTTATAAGAATCGTTATCAGAAAATGTTATAAGATGATCAGAATCAATTAGAAAATATCATGATTTAAAACAAAGTTACTTGTTTAAATAAAATAAATTGTTTGTTCTTACACTAACTCAAGGTTTCTTAGTAGGTTTTAAGAAAAATTTGATGAAAAACAAATAAATATAATTTGTCATTATATTAAAAAGACAGTTCTAATTATATCATTATAAATAATATATGTATATGTATACATATATAGTAATAATAAATAAATATAGTCCTAGTGAAATTACCTGGTAGGATCGCGGATATACGAACTCTCAGTTCCTTAGAAAATATTTCAGGATAGAGATTTCTCCATTTATCTGCAAATAAAAGTTCGATTTCTCGTTAAGCACATACTATTTTAATGAAATATTATTGCAAGAGAAGTAATTTTTAGACGTCTGTTAAAATTTTTTGTCCATAATAAGATGTGAAGAAAAAAAAAGTTTTTGAAATGGAAATTGTTTTGCAATTTAGAAGTGTAAAAAATATATCTATAGAAGAATATAAATTTTACACATAATAACAATAAGTATAGCTACGAAATGTTTCGCTACTTTTCTCTTGCTATATTATAAGTAAATTATTTCATACAGAGTTAATGTACTGTCATCAATAAATAACAATTTAAAAGCAGTTAATTGAAGGGTGAGGACATATACAAATTATTTTTCTGCAAAAATTAAAAATAAACAATTCACAATGAATATGATTATAAAAGAAGTCAGATTACCTGTACTATAATATGCATTGTACTTTTCTTTTACTGAGTTAAAATTAAAACCTATTGAAGATTTTATAGGTGTAGTAGAAATATTTGAATCATTAAATGTAGAAGTCGTGTTTCCATTTTTAAAACTCTTACTTAGTAAAGAACATGATAAACCTGTCAATATAAAATAAATTATTAATAATTAACGCTTAAAACAAAGTAAGTAAAATATTTACATTCATATTCATGTGTAGAAAATCCTTTAAAGTTTAAAGATTCAAACTCCTCTTGTCTTGAATGATTAGAAGAAGAATTTTTTTCCAAATTTTCACACTTGATGTCTAAAAGTAAAACACACGTATAAATACTAGAAAAGGGTTATATAAATAAACTTTTACTAAACAGGTAAGAATTTTTTTTTCTAAATTTTTATTCTCGATATTTCAAAGTAAACTACACGTACAAACACTAGAAAACTGTTAAATAGATAAACTTTTACTGAGTGTACTGATAATTCTAAATAATAATATGTATGTATAAAAGGATGAAAGCCTATCAAATAATAATCAAATAAAATTTTTAATGTATAAAAAAAAGTAATCAAATGGTTATGTGAGTCATGCATGTATTCAAGTAAGGCGTGGACACTATAGTATCCAGGAACTAAATTCGTAAATACTGTCCTATGAAATCCTTTAAGCAACAAGTTTTACGTTAAAAGCTCTTATCAATTTCAAATTAACTACATTTTAAGCTGTAAAATATCATAAGCATGAAATTAGGTAACTTTAATAATTCAAGCACTACTCTTACTTGTACATTAAAGTCTTAACTATAATTTAGCACCTGGTTTTAATAGAGTATGCTATCGAATTTAACTCCTTTATGACTCTTCCATCTGAGATATTGACATGACATATCAGATGCCATATGATATTTATTAAATAGGTACATTTTCAACTTACTGCAATTTCCAAATAGTTTTATTAAATATCTTACTTTATACACTTCAAATTACAAGAAAATTTTATGTGTTTCGGAACTAAACAACAAGGTCTTGTGTAAAACTTGTCAAAAAAAGCTGTAAGTCACAAAAATTTTGTATTTACTATACCTTATATCAAGCTCATTAAAATGGCTTTTGTTCACAAATATTTTTATGCGTACCTCTACTCCTGAAGAATACTAATATTTTTTTACTTAGCTCACTTAAGAGTTTTAATAAATATTATGTTCACAAGTTTAATACAGCAAAAAAGTTGTGATACATTAATAAAATAGGCTTTTAATTATTTTGATCACAGTTTTACTCATAAATAATTGAGTCTCTGAATTTTACCTTTGAGAAAATTTGGATAAGGTCATGATAATTTTTTTTACTTAGTTTACACTTCACAAAAATTTTGAACACAATATTTGTATAGTCTTAAGAATTTGGTACGTAGAATTAAGTTTGTGAAGTAATAGAGGAATACAGAATAAAGAATACCTATCAAAGTAGCAATTAATTTTGGAATATTACCTCTATCCATAGAAAAGTTGCCTTGCAAACTACTTATGCATTCCAAGCATTGACACAAGGTATTGTTAACATCAAAATAATGATCACCATAATAGCAGGTCACTTCTTTTCCTATTGCTATGTCTGACTCTGTTATTATTTGGATTCTTTTATCTTGCTGCCTGATGTAAGAGCTGTTTGCTCTGCAACTATGGTTGATAAAGGCAGCGGGACCCAAGAATAGCAGAGATTTACCAGACTTGCTACTTCTAAAAATAGAAAAATCAGCTTGCATAAGAGTCAGCTCTTCTTCTTCTTTGCGACTTAAGGCTATGCAAGAGCCAAGAACAGGTAATTTCTTGTTTTTCTTCAAAATTTGGTTTGCTACAATTTGTACACCTTTATTTTTATCCATGGAAAATTTTTCACATCTTTCTAATCGTACTTCAGTTTCATTCTTCAGTAAGTGTATATACATTCTCAAGTGATCTTTAAACCAATTGACTGATGAAGCATTAAACTTGTAAAATAATGCACCATAATCTTTATTGAAGCAAATGTCCACAATTTTGTTACAGATTTCCTGTTCGTGAAGTTGACTCAAAGAGTCTAAAATTTATCGTACAGCCAGTTTTGTGGGTTCGGATACATTGAATTCATTACTCTGAATTTTTCTACAAGCATAACCTAGGTGCACATCAATAATTAAATACTTGCACAGGTCATCAATTCTCATAAAACACTTTGATTCCATCTTTATTGATTCCCAATTTTACATTTCTTTGTGAAATTCTGTTTTCTGTACCATGAGAATAAATTGAGCGGTAATGAAGCAATTTCACTTAAGAAGAAATCCTGGTTAACAAAAAAATGGATGCTCTTTCAAAGAAAGTACTGTTNAGTCTAAAATTTATCGTACAGCCAGTTTTGTGGGTTCGGATACATTGAATTCATTACTCTGAATTTTTCTACAAGCATAACCTAGGTGCACATCAATAATTAAATACTTGCACAGGTCATCAATTCTCATAAAATACTTTGATTCCATTTTTAATGATTCCCAATTTTACATTTCCTTATAAAATTTTGTTTTCTGTTACATGAGAATAAATTGAGCGGTATTGAGGCAATTTCACTTAAGAAGAAATCCTGGTTAACAAAAAAATGGATGCTCTTTCAAAGAAAGTACTGTTTGCTATACAAGACAGACCAAAGGCATAGATATACAGAAAAATAGACTGCATTGGGTACACTTTTTTGATGTCGGTCCATAGAGGTATAAGAATAGAGGGGAAAAGCGCTATACTAGCCCATTAGCGGCAGCGACAGCATAACTAAGTGTAACGGGGCATCTGTCCTTGTTGCCAAAGCCACGTTATTGGCTACTTCTTTGTCCTGAATCCTACAGTTGATTCAATCTCATGTAGGGCTCGACCAATAACATAACTGCCAGACAAAGACAAATGCCCCGTTACGTAGCAAATTCCGCTGTCGCATATCACGCCCCCTTTTCTTCTCTATTCTTATACCTCTATGTGTCGGTCGGTCCTATCTATTCCTCAAAAAAGAAAATCTGTGGTTGCGTTCGAATAAAACGTATTCGTACCCCAATCGTATTCCAATCATATTCTCGACTGCAACGCCATCACACTAGGTAGATCGTGTATTATATTATTTACACTTACACTATTTGTATCATACAGATGTAAAAATTCTAATACATCAATGATTTTTAATTTTATACTATTTTAGAGAAAAACAAGAATAATAGATTGCATAAATGATATAGTATACGATCCACCCACAGTGATGGCGTTGCAGTCGAGAACACGATTGGGATACGATTAGGATACGAATCCGTTTCATTCGAACGCAACCTATATTAACTACGAGTATACAGCATGGTGTAGGATAGTGAGCTTCGAGGTAGAGAGGAGACAGTGTTTGCCATTTGAGGCTCATGAGAAAAGGCGTGAGCTTGAAAACGCAGCACTTAGGATATATATGTCACGAAACATATCGATCTATACATATATACAAGTATGTGACTAAAGTCCTTATGAGCCTTGAATGGCGGCTGACCAATCAGCATCGGTCGCATAGGTGCCTTCTCACTCCTTTGAAGCTCACTAAGTGTAAGATATAAAAGGGGTCTAATATTGCTTGTATTGCCTACTGTGAATTTTGGAAACATTTTGTGTCACTTCCACCTTCTCGCACCAGGTATCACATACGAAACGAACTTAGAGCAGACAGTAGTATAACTATATATGATATGAGCGCGTGGTGGCTCAGTCAGCTAGATCGTGGGTCGACATTCGGGAGACCGAGGTTCGATTCCCGGGCAGTGCGATTTTTTCGGGCAAGTACCTCTGTAAATTTTTTATATGTGCTTTTTCACCACGCAATGCTCCTCGGGTAGAGACTAGGCAATCTCCTCGCAGCAAAATTGCCTAATTTTTCCCTACCCCCTCCCAATTATGGGAGGCCTCCCTATCCCTCATCCCTTTCCTCTCCAAAGTGTCGAGTGCCCATAGTAGTGCCCTAATTAGGAGCCGGACGTATGGCACTATAATATAAAAAAAAAACTTCATATGATGGTGTTCGCCAACACTAGTAGTATAACTATATATAGTAAAACTATGTATTATCGTCTGGTGGTGTTCAGCCAGTGATGGTGAAAAGGATTTTTACGTACCCCCACCACTCTCGGAACTTTCCGTTAGAAAAATTCCAAAGCCAATTAGAGCAGAGCTACAGCAGAAGTGTGGGGAAGACTTATTTCTCCGGTGATTTCCGTGTACTAAGGCGTGTTGGGTCATTGAACACAGTGTTCCCAATAACAGCAAATTATAAAGTGCGAAAATTCAGAACGTTAAATTGATAACGCAAGCACCTATCACCTGGTAACCNTAATTTTTTTTTTTTTAAATGTATGGAAAGTTCTACGAAAACCCTATTATTGGTGTTATCATACAGATAGTAACACCGTATAAGGTGGTTATACCGTGTAAAAATTTCATTTTTGTTAAAAACATTTATTAAGCTTTTTTTCCATAAGGACTGCCATAAGATTTTATGTAAGTTTTTATGTCAGTTCTTGGTCGATAATCAGTTGTAAGTTCTTAAAAGAGATCTTATTCGCTATGCGCCTATGTCAGGTGGTGCCATTGAGTGAGAGAAATTGTCCCTCGCTAAGATCGCTAGAATGCACGGAGTCTTATGGGAAAAATTTTTAATAAATCAAAAAGAAGGTCATTAAGAGTGAATTGACCAAATGAATCAGTGATTTGAGTGTGTCTTATGTTAGTGTACAGTAACAAATTTTTTTTGGTGTCATCATGTGTACTACAAGATTTGAAAAAATAAAAACATAGATTGCTACTCTGATGACATAGCATATTTAAGTGCATATACGTGCTTACACTTGTGGAAAGCTAAAAAAACACAAGTAATCCATGGAAACGTAGTATAAAGGTGTAAAAGTTAACCTAACCTGTCATAAGTATTAATTTTTATTGAACACTGTGTTGTGAGAAATAGATAAATGTAAGCAGTACTTGTGTTTCTCAAGCTCCATACAAGTGCAAGCATGTGTATACACATATATATGTTGTGTTAGCACAGTCGAAATCCATGTTTTTATTTTTTCCAATCTTGTAGTACATATGACAACACGAACCAAAACTCATTACTGTACATTATTATAATACACACTTAAATCACTGATTCATTTGGTCAATCCATTCTTAATAAACTTTTTTTTAACTTATTAAAAAGTTTTCCTGTAAGGCTCCGTGTATTCTGGCGATTTTAGCGAGGGAAAATTTCTCTCACTCGACGGCGCCACCTGACATAGGCGCATAGCGAATATAAGTTCTAATGAATTATTTTTTCCTTGGCGCGTATGTCATACTATTTCGACGGCTTAGAAGAAAAAAAGTGCAGCTCAGGTTTTGCCGTTAAAAAAAACATGGAGAAATCTGAAACTGGGCTTTTTTTCCGAGCCGTCGATTTGTATACTTATTTATAGAGGTCTCTGTATTAGACGGATTTGCAGACGAAAGTGGGCAATTGCTGGGCGAAAGTCGTGCCTAGTTAAGCCAAGCTGCACCCAAGTCAGCGCCGTATTAGAAATTCACTTGAGGCCAAGTCATGTGCCAAGCGGTGGCCAAGGTGGGTGGCGTGGAATCCAAACTAGGGCCCAGTTTGCACTCACTTTCAATTTCTACTCGAGACTCGAGCACGACCTACGTATGTACCTTACTGCTGGCGCTGGTAGCATTAGTGGAATACATTCTAAGCCCTAAGCTGCAATGGGTGTAATCCGCAATCGCCGCCAGCAGTTACATATGTAAGACGTGACAACGTTGCGTGGTTGGGGGCGCTACTGTAGATTTACTGGTGATGTGATCCGCAATCCTGCCAGCAGTAAAGCAGACGACGTCAGTCTACTTACTCTTTTTTGTACCATTTTCTGATTGTAAACAAAGCATATTGTGCTAGAGAAATATAGTCTGCTTTACTGCTGGCGGGATTGCGCGGGATCACAGCAAAAATGTCACAAAAAAGAGCAAGTAGACCGACGTTGTCTGCTTTACTGCTGGCGGGATTGCGGATCACATCACCAGTAAATCGACAGCAGCGCCCCCAACCACGCAACGTTGTCACGTCTTACATATGTAACTGCTGGCGGCGATTGCGGATTACACCCAATTTTGTCACAGTACATAAGACCTTTGCACTGCACGCAAATGCGATAAGAGCTAAAAATCTGGATTTAATGGGGAGAAGAGGAATAAAAGCAGGAATTAGCAGAATAACGAGAATAATATTTTGTCACAATGGACTCAATAAGTGCATTGTTAATTGAAGTGCATTGTATTCAGTAGATTAAAAAAATAATCATTTATAACGCAACTGTCAGTGATAAAAATTGACTGTACTATACTGTAAGAGTCAGAAATAAATTAGGGTTATTGTTATTCCTTATGCACCTAACTCAGGTGGCGCCATTGAGTAAGAAAAATTGTCACTCACTGAGATCGCCGGAATGCATAGAGCCTTATGAGAAAATTATTTAATTTGTTGAAACAAGATTACTGAGAGGGGTTAGACCAAATGATTTTAGTGGCTTGTGTGTATATCATGCTATTGTACAGAAATGAATTTAGTTTGGTGTTGTTACGTATCTTACAGGATAAAAAAAATAAAAACATGGATTACGACTGTATCGACCCATCATTTATATAAGTCAACATACATGCTTGCACTTGTGAGAAGCTTAAGAGACACAATCAATTTCATTGAAATGTAATATATAAATGTGTAAACGTTAGTCTAACCTGCCATTCTTATCGGAAAAAGGTTATGGCTACCGTAAAGAAGTATATGGCCCGTTTACTACTTACCCTACAAAAGTCGTCACGGACCGAATGGTTTGTGTTACCAGGCGCGTGTGTGGGCTATGTATGGCTACCATATATTTCTGTTGTTATGAACTGCCCATACAAAGCCCGTATGTATAATAAATGTATTGTATTAGCTATATGAAATCTAACCTAGTTTTAAAGCCAAACTGCAATCAGAATTATTGCTAATAGTTAAAGTCATTTGNTTATTTACTAATAAACAATTAACTCATAATCCAAGTGCCTATAACCAAGTGACCCGGGGCGCTTACTGACAACTTTAATGATTAATAGAAAGTGACCAATAAGCGCTCTAGGTCACTTGGTGTTAGGTGCTAGAATAATTAGTTGATTGCTTATTAATCAATATAGTGGCCAGTAAGCGCCCTGGGTTACCTGGTGATAGATGCTTGTGTTATTAATTTAAGGTTCTGAATTTTCGCGCTTCATAATTTACTGCAATTGGGAACACTGTGTTCAATGACCGAACATGCCTCAGTATACGGGAATCACAGGAGAAATAAGTCTTCCCCTACACTTCTGCTGTAGCTCTGCTCTAATTGGCTTCGGAACTTTTCCAACGGAAAGTTCCGATAGTGGTGGGGGTATGTGAAGATCTTCTTTGCCAACATTGGACTGTTTACCAACACTAGTAGAATGACTGCATATAGTATTTACTCTCATTCGCCATCTTTTGGATGTTTCATGAAGCAGCATTTCACAAAAAATATACCTACAGTACACTGTGGTAGAGAAATACATGCTAGACGAATCAGACAGACCGACCAATCAAAAAAAAAAAAAAAAAATCGTACCCTCACTGGGGCCGTACCATATAACTTTTTTTTGCTTAGCGAGCTTATGTTATAACATATGCTGGTGTACAGAACAATAGTTACATAGTACGGCCTCTGGAAAAAAGTTGAGTGGGCTGTTATCTCAACTTTACTGTGAAGAGCGCCCCTCAGTGGTAGACTTGAGGAGCTGGCAACCGTAAATATTTAATATTATGATTCTTCAATCATTCTTCAACTCAAGTGCCTATTAACAAGTGACTCAGGGCACTTACTGTGGTACGCTTTAGGTTACCTTAAGATGCTTGTGTTATTAATTTAAGGTTTTGAATTTTTGCGCTTCATGATTCACTGCAACCAGGAGCACTCTCCTCCTATATGGGTATGTTTCTCAGTCACATGTAAAGTGTACGTTAAGTTGGAAAGAGACATATACTAACGCTTGATACTGTGTCTTTTTCTATTCGTGCTTGAGCACAGTGCATAGGAACCATAGAGGTATAAGAATAGAGGGGAAAAGCGCTATACTAGCCCATTAGTGGCAGCGACAGCATAACTAAGTGTAACGGGGCGTCTGTCCTTGTTGTCAAAGCCACGTTGTTGGCTACTTCTTCGTCCTGAATCCTACAGTTGATTCAATCTCATGTAGGACTCGACCAATAACATAACTGCCAGACAAAGACAGACGCCCCGTTACGTAGCGAATTCTGCTGTCGCATATCACGCTCCCTTTTCCCCTCTATTCTTATACCTCTATGATAGAAACAAGCTACTTTTATGTCCATAGTCGAAGGTCCACCTCTGCTTAGGGTGTATTTTGCCCTGCAGTAAAAAACATAAGTTGTGGTAACGCTGCATAGTTAAAAGGCACTACTGACTACTGTAAACCTGTACTAACTCTGACAGAGTTTAAGGAGGTTTGGTAGTGATAATTTTTTATGATGAACATTTTTGAAATTTCGATATGTTGTTTGGGACAATAGTATCAAAGTACAGCTAAATTTTTGAAGGGTTTAACCACACCGTTTTCAAGATATTTTGACCTGAAAAAACAATATTTTAACATGTAGGCTTATAGAGAAATTACTTAAATTTCACATAAAAAAAAACGGCTAAATGAACTTGCTTTTTTTTTTTTTAAATGAAAGAATATTGTCAAAATAATATTTTGTCAAAGTTATAGAGAGCCCTACCACAAATTTCTATTAAAAAACAGCAAAAATGTGCTTGCAGCAGNTCATTGAAATGTAATATATAAATGTGTAAACGTTAGCCTAACCTGCCATTCTTATCGGAAAAAGGTTATGGCTACCGTAAAGAAGTATATGGCCCGTTTACTACTTACCCTACAAAAGTCGTCACGGACCGAATGGTTTGTGTTACCAGGCGCGTGTGTGGGCTGTGTATGGCTACCATATATTTCTGTTGTTATGAACTGCCCATACAAAGCCCGTATGTATAATAAATGTATTGTACTAGCTATATGAAATCTAACCTAGTTTTAAAGCCAAACTGCAATCAGAATTATTGCTAATAGTTAAAGTCATTTGTATTCAATTATGGACCACAACGCAAAGACGGTTATATCATAAAAAAATTACAATGACCTGTATAAGTAAGAGGATAAAAAAAAAAAAATGAAGGAAAAACCAGGAATCTGTAATCTAAGAACAATGTAAAAGAACTGTAAATTAAAAATGAAAATAAAAAGATGAATTCGTTGAATAATTTAAATAATCAGATGTAAGTTGAGATAAAAGAAATAGAAGAAGAAGATAAGTGTTATACCTCGATTGATTCAGAGTGCAATTTTGAACATGAAATAATGGATGATAGTGATAATAATGAGTGTAATGAAACTGATTATTATGATGAAAATACTGATAAATCTTTTATTGCACAGGTGTTAAGACGGTATGCAACAGGATGCAAACCACCATATGAACATTTTGATTTTTTATCACGTGAATTTAAAAAATTTGAAGGCAACCTACCTTCATCATATAAAACTCTACTTAAAAAATAAGTTTTTACTGTTTCTATTTATTTACTACTTATTCAATTCTTAATTAAGATCACAAAAAAACAAATATTTGTAATACTTTTATTTGAACTGAACGTTTGAACTATTTTTTTAACAGTATTAGTCAAAAATAAATTGTTTTATGAATTGGCATTTAATTTGTTAAAGCCTACGTAATTATCAGTACACATTATAAATAATACCTGCCAAGCAGATAGAGTATAACCAAATTCACCAAAAATAAGGTTAAATTTTGATTTTTATGGCCCGAGTATGGACAGTGTATTCACTGTTATATTTTTTTGCAGTTTATGGTTGAAGTATTCGCTGTGAGAGTGAAGACAGCCAGCGTTCGACTCGGCAATTTTTCGCAACGCTGGCTTGATAGCGGACAACTTCCACAATGCCAAGTCTCAAAAAAATATTCATTACAGTTTATGCAATTTCTGTACAGTTGAGCAAGTACTATTAAAAGACCATATTAACAATCAGCTTGACTACAAAAAATGTGTAAAGTTATTTTAGTGCGTGTATAACTCATACGCCTGTAACAAAGTCTAGCAAAATAGATCGATGTGGCTACCAGAAGAAAACGTGACGTCAAATTTGATGTATCTGACTGTCAAAAAATACAAAAAAGGTTAGCCTGCTCGACTTTGTTACAGGCGTATGAGTTCTGCACGCATTAAAATCACTTCACACATTTTTTGTAGTCAAGCTAATTGTTAATATCATCTTTTAATAGTACTTGTTTAACTGTACAGAAATTACATTAACTGTAATGACTATTTTTTCGAGACTTGGCATTGTGGAAGTTGTCCGCTATCCAGCCAGCGTTGCAAAAAATTGCCGACTCGAGCGCTGGCTATCTTCACTCTCACAGCGAATACTGCTAATATAATCGTCTGGTAACACACCTTAATGGCACCATAACTTTGCCATAAGAGATCCGTACGTTAACTAAATTTTCAATTTAGTGATAAAGAAAAGACCTACGTTTAAAAAGTAACTAATTTTTGAATGCATGGTCATTAAACAAAAAAGTGTCTACAAGAGTTAAATAAAAGTAGAAAATGTTTTAGACATTATAAAAATGTTTATATTTTCATTTTGATTGACCGTCAGCACTTTCGTAACTCAGTGCATTTAGTACTATTACGATCTACTACATAAAGCGTAATTAAGATTTAGCAATTAAGTTTGTTTGTGCATTAGGTCTATTGAAATACGTATTTGTTAGGATCACCAAGATCGTTTGTTTTTAGCAGAATTTGGCACTGCACGATATGTTCATGCAATTCTGTGGAGTCAGTTTTCTAATATAATTTGATGAAGAAAGTTCTAATTCCACCAAAAAATGAAACCTACTTTAAAAAAGTAACTGGTTTCTTTTCAATGTTTAATATTCTAAAAAGTGTTCAAAACCAACTAGACTAAAAGTAAAATCAAATATATACTTAATTAAAATTTTTTTTTTCTATCCTAATGAGACATCGGCGCTCTTGCAACCCAGTGCACTTTCTACTTTGGCTGATCAGTAAAAGAAGTATATTTAGAACTCTTGCAATTAACTCTGGTTAATATTGTCAAGACCTTTTGTTTTTAACATCTCATAGCACATTGCAACGTGCATAAGAGTTCTGTGGTAAAAGTTTTGCAATTGAATTTGTTAAAGAAAATTTATTATTTGCCACATAAAACCTACTTTATAATGTAAAAAATGACTTATGTTTTAAAGTTAATTGATCAAAAAAATGTTTGCAAAAATATTTGATTAGAACAAAAATGTATCATAGACTTTTCAAAAATTTTTAATTTGTATTCTTATTGAGCATTAGCACTATCGCAACCCAGCGCATTTAGT
Source organism: Copidosoma floridanum (assembly GCF_000648655.2). The sequence goes on along the minus strand of NW_019384275.1, from coordinate 15,877 downwards.
TTTTGTACAATTCACAATACAAAAGCATGATAATAGGTATTTTGCAAGAAAGTTGGGAGAGTATTTTTTTACCTTAGGTTCTTAGCACCATCTACACCAAAGTATGTTTTCCTCTAACATCTGGCGTATGCGATGCGTTTACTTATAGATGTCACGACGTACTAGGTTAATAGACGGAACGCTACCTTAAGTGTATATTTGTGTCTGTACCTCATATAGTCTGAATCAGTCATCAAATCATTCGCATAACGTGCGCGTGCAATCCAGGTTCGGTACTTCAGATTCGAGGGGACCGCCTATACCGTTCCCTCTAATAACCAAGAACGCTATGCCATCTACGAGTGAGCACATCTCGTACACAAGCTTTTAGAGGATATTACTTTTCTGTTAGGTTCGGTACCTTAGATTCTGAGGGACAGTCTACCGCTCCTTCTAATAACCGAGTACGTCAAACCATGTATTGATTGCATCTCGTACGCCAGCTTTCAGAGGAAAACATAATTCTATGTATGACGTCTTTTACGTACGTCCATTTAAATTCGTCGTGTCGATTCTGTAATTTAAATTGTTCAATAAAATCATGATTTCGTGAAAACAATAAAACCCTCATTATAAAGGTAATGGATTTATGTACTTATAATATTAATGTCAATTTTACAAGAAAGTGTTAACAACAATAGTAAGTGAAAGAATAGTTAACATTATTATAAGTTTTATAAACATACTTCTATTTTTGTTTTATTTAAGCTTTGGCACTCTCGCGACCCAGGGCAATTTATCCTTATGCGACACGCTATACAAAGTATCAGTAGGTCTATTGTAACATGTATTGGTTAAAATTGGTAGGGTCTTTTGTTGTTAGCATTATCTAGTACTGTACGACGTGCATACAGTTTTGTGGTAATAATTATCCAATTGTATTTGTTAAAGAAAATTATAAATCTGCGAAAAAAATTAAATTTGTTTTACAAAAGTGACTGACTAGTGTTTTGATGATAATTGTTAAAATAACTGATAATAAACATTTCCAATTGAAACTAAAAATTTATACAGACTATGGAAATTTTTTTATTTGTATGTTGAGTTAGCATTGGCACTCTCGCAACCTAGTGCATATTGTTTTTTTTGCAACCCAGTATACGAAGAATAATTAGGTACTTTTAAACCATGTCGCGTTAGTATTTTTTCCCTCTTTACTATACCATGACGCACTTTGTGACGTGTATAAAGATCTGTGGCAATAGTTTTGCAGTTAGATTTGTTATTGACAATCATTTATTATTCAACAAAAATGAAAACTTCGTTTGAAAAGTAACTGACTTATGTACTGATGTCACTATTATTAAAATGTGATCAAAGGAATAGTTAAGTCAGAGTTAAATTTTGTTTAAACTTTATAAAAGTGTTTTTATTTTTATTTTTGGTTGTCATCGGCGCTAATGCAACCCATTGCATTTTGTATATTTGCGACCCAGTATAATTCGGTTCTTTGCAACAACTTAAGTTGGGTTACTGTTTTTGTGACTTCGTGTAGTCAGCACCATTACGCACTCTATGACGTGCACAAAGGTCTGTGGTGTAGATTCTGCAATTCAATGAGTTAATGATAACCTAAATTTTACTAAAAAAAATTTATTTAAAACGTAAGTTTCTCATAAACTGATCTTTATTTATTCAGGAAGTGTTAACAATAATATTGAAATTGATACGAAAACTATTATAGACTTCAAAAAAATGTTTATATTTTTATTCTAGTTGAGCATCCCATTGTATTTCGTAGTGAATGCGACCACGAGGTTTGTACGTATTTGCAAAGTGAACCCACCTGTCGCTCCGCCTTCGTGAAAATTAATGAAACTGATGAGAGGCAAGTAAACAAACCGAAATAATGATATGAATCGTTGGAGAAAATAATTAGATCTCCATTGAAAAAACAGCCTATGCATTGGTACAGTGTTCCCCAGTGTAAATTTAACACAACGGCTCTTACATACATCGTTTTCCCAAGGATAAAAAACAATGTCAGAAGTGCATAATTGCTTCCAAAATGAGCAAACGCATAACCTCGAGTATGATAGTGTTTCTCACATTTTTGGAGTGTGGATTGCATACACCAGTACCTGCAAGTAAATAAGCTGAAAAAATAACTTGTTTACAAGTACTACTAGGGCACTGCGCCTCCTGCGTGCTCTGCGCGCCAACCCCAAAAATTTAAACAAACATTTATTTTCTATATTTTTAACGAAAAAACGATAATTATATCTTTGTCAAGACATGTATATTGTAATATTAGTCAACTTACAAATTTAAATGACTTTTCACTGATTTTTCAAAATCTTATTTTCAAGTCCACTCGCTCTTGATCAGTCTCAGTCAATCACAGAACGAATAAACAAGCTTCATCACGTGACCCATTGTATTTTTGAGATGGATAAATTTTATCCATACCGTTATATTTACAGGGCATGTTAGAAACTTCGTCAGCTAAAAAAATGCTGTCACCATGCAAAATTTGCCTGTTTGAAGTCATCCAAAACAATTGTGCCATTTAGTTAATTTTTCCTTTTGATTAATGATGTTTATAACTTTTGGATGGTTAAAGAAAAAAAGACTGTCCCCACGCAAAATTTGCCTGTCGTAAGTCATCCAAAAGTCCACACAATTAGTAAATCTATATTGCAAACTATTTATGACTGTATCAAAATCTTATTTTTACTTATTTTTATTTCACATCGGCACTTTCGTAACCTACTGCATTTTGTACTTTTACAACTCGCGGTGTACTTATTAAAATCACGTATTTCCCTACTCATTGTGGTCTATAATTTCGTGACTTGGTGTATTTGGCACTATATACTAAAAATGATATGCATAAGAATCGTTTGTGTTATTTTGTAATTTAATTTGAAAAAGAAAATCTTAGCTTTGCAATATCATTGTATAACTGAAGTTACAGATGCAATTGATCTGTTTTTTTGGAGCAGCATCTTCGAAAATAGTTTGTTTAAAATGTACGCCATTTTTGGCTCTATCAATTTTTTTTTTAAATATATTTATTGCGTAGCACTCTCGTAACGCAGTGCAGTTAGTACTTTCACGACCCAGTGTGTTTAGTGTCTTGTTATTATTGAGACTATTGCAACCAAAGGCAATCAGTACATTTATAATCCAGTTTGAAAAAGTCACAGCTCTGATAGTGTTTTTAACAATAAAACTATCGGAGTACAGTAAGTTAGTGCGTAAGATAAACTTTGTTAAGGGGGTAATGTCACAATGTATAGTCAATGTCTGTTCTGAAATACATTATGTGTTCCGAAACAGACAAGTGAAAATATTGGTGACAACATTAAGGTAGTTTGGTGGTTAATTGTGACATTACCCCCTTAAATACTAAAATGAATTAATCGAATTATAAAGATTTAATTCGCTAACGACAACCTTAATTTTGCGTTATGCAACTTATGTTATTATGTTAACTAATTGATTCATCGCTATTATTTTGTTTGTACAAATATATTTTAATTTTAGCATAGTATTAGCAAATACTATTTGCCATACATAAAACTAAATATCAATATAAAATAAGCATTTGATTTTCTTAGCTACAGAACTATTAATATAAAATCAGTTTTTCCTTTGTTACATTTCAAGGGCAGTCCAGAGGAAATTAAAGTTTCCTACCTTATCAATGTGGGCAATATAATTTTTCTGCCTCATTTTGTACCACACTTTGAAACAGCACCATCAACGGAAAAAATTGTTTATACTTACTTAGTGAACACACATATTTCTGATGGAAAATTTTTTCTTCAGCATGAAGCAGTGAAAAAATTACTGTTTATATTAACAGTAAGTACCGCCATCTTTACCGTTGCAGGCAGTGCTGTTTCAGACTCCTGCAAGGAGCGAATAACATTATTTAATAAATAACTAACCATTCAATATGAAAAAGAGAAGTTAACGAATATTTTTGTCATATCAAAGAATAATTCGAGTTCAGATTGTGGCAACTTTTTTTTGTTAATAAATTGCATTAAAAAATGGTGGTATATAACGTTTTTACGGCACAAATTATAAACATTAGCGCCCAAAGGGCACAGTTGATGCATCTTTGTGCTCGAGTCACGTATAATGTTTTTTCTATCAAGGGTACAAAGTGCAATTGTTTGCCCATAGGCACCCTTTGCACTTAGTAAGTCAGTTTGGGACCAGATGGTGAAAATTACTTTTCCGCCCATGGTTCGAAAATGATTACAAGGGTGCAAAGTGGAAGTGGCATTTTGTGCTCATGGTAATAAAAGTTTATCATAAAGATAACACTACTTCCTGGGAATATCTTTGATCAGTTTACATTAATTAGATGAATCTGTTTTCAACCATACCAATATGTAGCTGATTAATTTCACCTACAGTAATTACTTTATTCTGTAAATATTTTTGGGATCAGGAAGGCTATAGCACATTCTTATTGCATATCAGAACATTTGAAAATCAATTTTAGTACAAATTTATTATAGTTTGATAAAGAAAGACGTAAAATCAGATAATGCATTGTTTGTTTGACGTCTAATTGCACGTTTTCCTATCAAGTTTTCAATTAATCTTACCAAGTCTGGGCTCAAATTATTCATAGGATCATCAAGAATATGCGTAAACTTTTTTTTTTTCAGTTAATAGCTAGTTATTAGAAAAATAACGCTATATCTAAAGCTGAAAAATCAAATCAACCATATTGATAAAGTAAGAAACTTGAAAAGTTTGATTCTTCTTACTTAATAACGAAGATGTAAAAAAATTGTACCAAAAAAGACTATTTTATAGTTTAAACAATAAATCTTAAAAATTTTAAACTATCAATATAGTACTTCACTTTTCATACGTTAAATAAACAAACATATCGTTTAGTTAGGCATATTAGTACAGGTCTTGCTTCGATGGCTTTTTCAGATGGTGCACGTGGCAAATACCGAACCTTTTTCAAGACGCAAAACAAGCATTCAAATATTTAGATATTGAATGAATGACATAAAAATTTGGTAAAACTTCTATTACAATTGTTAAGTTTGTTTGAACAATATTAGGTATGCAATTAACAAAAATTAAAAAAAAAATCTAAAATACTTTGTTAGAAGTGGAATTTTTAATCATTCAGTTTAAACAATTAACTTCATAATCATGCAAAATTTCATGCTTTTTTAGTAATGATACCCCTTTAATAAAACAGCTAAAAAAAATACAATTCTTAAAAAAGTAGTGTGGCATCGATTGACGAAAAAAAACGGAAAAAAATTTTAGGTTGACAAGCAACAGACAAATAACAGTATCGTTGTTACTAGGAAAAGGTGAAACTCTTTAATATGGGTCATTAAAATACAATTTTAAACTAAAAAATTTTAATGATCATTTAACACTATCAGTCGAAGATAGAAAAACAAGATAATTTATCGTTCCTACCATGTATTTTATAGGTAGCCTACAGTATATGAAGTTGCAATTGACTTATCAAACTTATCAACACTAACTGTTCTATTTTTTAAATTTTAGAACAATACCAAGTCTTCAGTTCCTCAAAATGCCACGTGGCATTTTGAGGAACTCCCCATTGTGACTAATCTGTTGCTGGCATTTTGAGGAACTCCTCAAAGTGCCACCTTTTTCCTTAAAAAGACCAATTTATCGAAAAAAGTTCCTCAAAGTAACCATTATAAATATATATT
>NW_019384274.1:111265-118765 GCF_000648655.2 Copidosoma floridanum | reverse complement strand
GAATGAAAAGATTGCTGTTAACAAATTACTGCTGTGACAATAAATTTGATGATTATAATGTCAATCACAAAGATAATGATGATGATAAAGATGATTATGAAAATGATAATAATAACAATAATGATAATAACGATGCTAATGCTGATGATAATGATAATGTTATTAATTATGCCAGTAATAATCATGACAATAATATTGATAATAATAATGAGGATAATGAGAACGATCTTATTAATAATAATGCAGAATCCTTGTCATTAAATATAATCCTCATAATGATTTGAATTTAGAGACTAATGATAATATTAATGATGATAATGATAATGATAATAATGATAATAATGATAATGATGATGATAATGAAAATGATGATGATGATGATGATAATGATCGTTATAAAGATGACGATGATGGTTATGATAATGATAATTATAGGGATAATGAGCGCGATGATGATGATGATGGTGGTAATGATGATAATGATGATGATGATAATGATGATGATGATGATGATGATAATATTAATGATGTTAATAATTATATTGACAATGCTTATGACAACACTAAAAGTAAAATTTATAATTAGAATTATAAGACTGTTAATAATAATGACTATTATTGTGATGATGTTAATGATGATGATAATCATAATTATGATGATGACAATGATAATGATGATAACGATGATAACGATAATTATGATGTTGAAAATGATGTTGATGATTGTATGGACGATGCTAACAACAATACTAAAAGTTATAATGTTTTTGAATAGAATAATAATATCAACATCAAAAATTTTGAAACTGATGATAACAATGACAATAATTGTGATAATAATGATGACAATGATAATGATGATAATAATAATAACGATAATGATAATAATAATGATGATGATTATATGAATGATACTGAAAACTACACTGAAAAGGATAATGTTTCCGAATAGAATAATATAATGTTCAATAAGAATTATAAGACTGATAATAATAATGACTATAATTGTGACGATGATAACGATCAAATTATTATTATCGTTATCATTATCATGATCATTATTGTCATAATTATTATCATTATCATCATTATAATTATGAATCTTATTATTATCATCATTATTATCATCCTCATCATTATTATTATCATCATTAACATTATCATAAGTCTTTCAATTAAAATCCTTATAAGGATTATATTTAATGACAATGATGCTTCAAGTAATATTAATAAGATCTTTATTTTTATCTTTATCATTATCATTATAAATGTTATTTTTATGGATATTATCAGTATATTTTTTAAAATTATCATTTTCATCAGCATTATCAACGTCATTATCATTATTAGTATTATTATTATTTTCATCATTATCATCATTATCATCATCATCATCATCATTATCATCATCATCATCATTATCATTATCATCGTCATCATCATTATCATTGTCATCATCATTATCATGATTATTATTATCATCGACATCATCACAATATCAGTTATTTTTATTAATAGTCTTATAATTCTTATTATAAATATTACTTTTAGTGTTGTCATAAGCATTGTCAATATAATTATCAACATCATTATCATTATCATCATCATCATTTTCATCATCATCATCATCATCATTATCATCATCATCATTATCATCATTATCAACATCATCATCATTATTATCACAATTATTATCGCTATCAATATCATCACTATCGTAATGAGTATCAGTATCATCATCATCATTTTAATTATTATCGTTATTTCTATTATTGAAATAATTATACTTATTATCATCGTCTTTATCCTCATTACCATTAATATAATTATCAACATTATACTAAATGCCATAGACATTGTCATCCTTGTTGCCATCGTTGTGATTATGACTATTATCATNAATGATGATGATGATAATGATAATGATGATGATGATGATAATGATGATAATGATAATAATAATAATGTTGATAATCATATTAACGATGCTAAAAACAATACTAAAAGTTATAATGTTATCGAATAGAATAATGAAATTTTCAATTAGAATTAAAAGTCTGATGATAACAATAACGAAAATTGTAATAATAATAATGATGATGATGATAATGATGATAATAATGACAGTGATGTGATAATGATAATAATAATGGTAATGATAATAATGCAAATAATGGTGATGAGAATCATAATAATGATAATGATGATAATGATAATAATAATAATGATAATATTGATGATAATGATAATGATAACGATAGTAATAATTTTAAAAATATAACTAAAAGTAAAAGTGTCATTGGACATGATAATTATAATAATTAAAATTGAGTGACTAATGATAATAATGATCGTCATAGAGATGACAATGATGGTAATAAAAATAATAATGATATTGATAAAGAGCGCGATGATGATGATGATCGTGGTAATGATGATGATGATGATGGTTGTAATGATGGTAATGATGATGATAATGATGATAATGATAATGATAATAATAATGATGATAATAAAGATGATAATGAAAATAATAATGATAACAATGATGATAATGACGATGATAATGCTGATGATAATGATAATTCTAAAAATTATACTGATAGTAATCATGAATATAATATTAATAATGATAATGATAAAGATAATGAGAATGATCTTATTAATGATACTTGTAGCATCATTGTCATTAAATATAATCTTTATAATGATTTTAATTAAGAGACTTATAATAATGTTAATGATGATAATAATAATGATGATGAGGTTGATGGTGACGATGATAATGATAATAATGATAATATTAATAACGACAATGATGATAATGATGATGATGATGATGATAATGATAATAATGATGATAATGATAATAATGTTGATAATTATATTGACGATGCTAAAAACAATACTAAAAGTTAAAATGTTATCGAAGAGAATAGTAATATTTACAATTAGAATTGAAAGACTGATGATAACAATGAAAATGATTGTAATGAAAATTGTGATGATGATGACGATGATGATGATGATGATGATGATGATGATGCTGATGATGATGATGAAAATAACAATGATGATAATGACGATGCTAATGCTGATGATATTGATAATATTACTAATTATGCTAATAATAATTATGACAATAATATTGATAATGATAATGATAAAGATAATTACAACGATCTTATTAATAATACTTCTAGCAACATTGTCATTAAATATAATTCTTATAATGATTTGAATTGAGAGACTAATGATTATATTAATAATCATACTAATAATAATAATGTTGTTGATGATGATGATGCTGATTATATTGACAATGTTTAAAACAATACTAAAAGTTATAATGTTATCGAATAGAATAATAATATATACGATTAGAAATAAAAGCCTGATGATAACAATGACAATAATTGTGATATTAATGATGATGATTTCGATAATAATAATAATGATGATGATGATACTGATGATGATGATAATGTTGATGATGATGATAATGATAATATTGATGTTGATAATTACATTGACGGTGCTAAAAACGATACTTTAAGTATTAATGTTATCGATTAGAATAATTTTATCNATAATATTGATGATGATAATAATGATAACGATAATAATAATTTTAAAAATATAACTTATAGTAAAAGTTTCATTGTACATAATAAGTATGATAATTAAAATCAAGGGACTTATAGTAATAATAATCGTTATAGAGATGACGATGATGGTAATGATAATAATAATTATAATGATAAAGAGAGCGATGATCATAATGATGGTGGTAATGATGATGATGATGATTGTTGTAATGATGGTGATGATGATAATAACGATGATGATGATAATAATGATGATGATGATGATGATAATAATGATGATGATGATAAAGATAATAATAATGATAATCATAATGATGATGATGATAATATTGACAATGCTCAAAACAACACTGAAAGTAATAATGTTATCGAATAGAATAATAATATCTATAATTAGAATTGTAAGACTGATTACAATAATAACTATAATTGTGACGATAATGATGATAATAATGATAATAATTATAATGATAATAATGTTTTTAATTATATTGACAATGCTAATGGCAACACTAAAAGTAATAATGTTATCGAACAGAATAACAATTTTTATAATTAGAATTATAAGACTGATAATAATAATGACTATAATTGTTATGATGTTGATGATGATGATAATCATGATAGTGATAATGACGATGATAATGATGATGACGATGATAATGATGATGATGATAATGATAATAATGATGATGATGATAATGATGATGATGATGATGATGATAATGATGATAATGATAATAATAATAATGTTGATAATCATATTAACGATGCTAAAAACAATACTAAAAGTTATAATGTTATCGAATAGAATAATGAAATTTTCAATTAGAATTAAAAGTCTGATGATAACAATAACGAAAATTGTAATAATAATAATGATGATGATGATAATGATGATAATAATGACAGTGATGTGATAATGATAATAATAATGGTAATGATAATAATGCAAATAATGGTGATGAGAATCATAATAATGATAATGATGATAATGATAATAATAATAATGATAATATTGATGATAATGATAATGATAACGATAGCAATAATTTTAAAAATATAACTAAAAGTCAAAGTGTCATTGGACATAATAATTATAATAATTGAAATTGAGTGACTAATGATAATAATGATCGTTATAGAAATGACTATGATGGTAATAAAAATAATAATGATAATGATAAAGAGCGCGATGATGATGATGGTGGTCATGATGATGATGATGATGGTTGTAATGGTGGTGATGATGATGATAATAATGATAACGATAATGATAATGATGATGATGATGATGATCATGATAATAATGATGTTGATGATTATGTTGTAGATGCTAATAACAATACTAAAAGTTTTAATGATATCTAATAGAATAATAATATTTACAATTAGAATTAAAAGACTGATGATAACAATGACAACAATTGTGATGATAATGATGATGATAATAATGATGTTTATAATGACGAGAGCGATGATAATTATAAAAATCATAATGATAATGATTAGGATAATGATGATTATGATAATAATGAAAAAGATAATAGTGATGATAATGGTAATGATGATGATGATTATATTGACAATGCTAAAAACAACACTAAAAGTAATAATGTTATTGAATAGAATGATAATATCTATAATTAGAATAAAAGACTTATGTTAATAATAACTATAATTGTGACGATGATGATGATGATGATGATGATGATGATGATAATGATTATAATGATAATGATCATAATGATGATGCCAAAAGTGATAATGTTATTAAATAAAATAATAATATTAAATAATCAGAATGAAAAGATTGCTGTTAACAAATTACTGCTGTGACAATAAATTTGATGATTATAATGTCAATCACAAAGATAATGATGATGATAAAGATGATTATGAAAATGATAATAATAACAATAATGATAATAACGATGCTAATGCTGATGATAATGATAATGTTATTAATTATGCCAGTAATAATCATGACAATAATATTGATAATAATAATGAGGATAATGAGAACGATCTTATTAATAATAATGCAGAATCCTTGTCATTAAATATAATCCTCATAATGATTTGAATTTAGAGACTAATGATAATATTAATGATGATAATGATAATGATAATGATGTTGATGATGATGCTGATGATAGTGATAGGATAATGATAATGATAATGGTAATAACAATAATGCGAATAATGGAAATAAGAATTATAATAATGATAATGATGATAATAATAATGATAATAATGATTATATTAATGATGATGATAATGATAACGATAATAATAATTTAAAATATATAACTAAAAGTAAAAGTGTCATTGAACATAATAAGTATGATAATTAAAATTAAGGGACTAATGATAATAATGATCGTTATAAAGATGACGATGATGGTTATGATAATGATAATTATAGGGATAATGAGCGCGATGATGATGATGATGGTGGTAATGATGATAATGATGATGATGATAATGATGATGATGATGATGATGATAATATTAATGATGTTAATAATTATATTGACAATGCTTATGACAACACTAAAAGTAAAATTTATAATTAGAATTATAAGACTGTTAATAATAATGACTATTATTGTGATGATGTTAATGATGATGATAATCATAATTATGATGATGACAATGATAATGATGATAACGATGATAACGATAATTATGATGTTGAAAATGATGTTGATGATTGTATGGACGATGCTAACAACAATACTAAAAGTTATAATGTTTTTGAATAGAATAATAATATCAACATCAAAAATTTTGAAACTGATGATAACAATGACAATAATTGTGATAATAATGATGACAATGATAATGATGATAATAATAATAACGATAATGATAATAATAATGATGATGATTATATGAATGATACTGAAAACTACACTGAAAAGGATAATGTTTCCGAATAGAATAATATAATGTTCAATAAGAATTATAAGACTGATAATAATAATGACTATAATTGTGACGATGATAACGATCAAATTATTATTATCGTTATCATTATCATGATCATTATTGTCATAATTATTATCATTATCATCATTATAATTATGAATCTTATTATTATCATCATTATTATCATCCTCATCATTATTATTATCATCATTAACATTATCATAAGTCTTTCAATTAAAATCCTTATAAGGATTATATTTAATGACAATGATGCTTCAAGTAATATTAATAAGATCTTTATTTTTATCTTTATCATTATCATTATAAATGTTATTTTTATGGATATTATCAGTATATTTTTTAAAATTATCATTTTCATCAGCATTATCAACGTCATTATCATTATTAGTATTATTATTATTTTCATCATTATCATCATTATCATCATCATCATCATCATTATCATCATCATCATCATTATCATTATCATCGTCATCATCATTATCATTGTCATCATCATTATCATGATTATTATTATCATCGACATCATCACAATATCAGTTATTTTTATTAATAGTCTTATAATTCTTATTATAAATATTACTTTTAGTGTTGTCATAAGCATTGTCAATATAATTATCAACATCATTATCATTATCATCATCATCATTTTCATCATCATCATCATCATCATTATCATCATCATCATTATCATCATTATCAACATCATCATCATTATTATCACAATTATTATCGCTATCAATATCATCACTATCGTAATGAGTATCAGTATCATCATCATCATTTTAATTATTATCGTTATTTCTATTATTGAAATAATTATACTTATTATCATCGTCTTTATCCTCATTACCATTAATATAATTATCAACATTATACTAAATGCCATAGACATTGTCATCCTTGTTGCCATCGTTGTGATTATGACTATTATCAT
>NW_019384274.1:75572-87301 GCF_000648655.2 Copidosoma floridanum | reverse complement strand
TGATGATGATAACAATAATGATAATGATAATAATTTTGATAATAATGGTAATGATTCTAATGGTAACGACGAAAGTAAAAATGTTATTAAATAGAATAATAATATTATTAATCAGAATTGAAAGACTGCTTTGATCAATAATTATAATTGTGATGATAATAATGTTAAAGATAATAATGATTATTATGATGATGATGATGATAATGATGATGATGATAATAATGATGATTATGATAATGATGATGATATTTATATTGACAATGCTAAACATAACACTAAAAGTAATAATGTTATCGAATAGAATGATAATATTTATAACTAGAATTAAAAGACTGATGTTAATAATGACAATAATTGTGATGATGATGATGATGATGATGATGATGATGATGATGATAATGACGATAATAATGATGATGATGATAATAGTAAGAATGATAATTATATTGCTATGCTAAACATAACACTAAAAGTGATAATGTTATCAAATAGAATGATAATATTTATAATTAGAATTTGAAGACTAATTAAAATAATTACAATAATTTTGGCGATGATAATGATAATTATAATGATGATGATGATGATGATAATTTTGATGATGATAATCATAATGATGATTATGATGATGATAATGGTGATGATGTTGATAATGATAATGATCATGAAAATGATGATTATAATAATGATAACTATAACGACAATTTAAAAAATGATACTAAAAGTAAATGTGTCATTGGACATAATAATACTAATGATTAACATTGAGGCACTGATGATATTGATGACGGTGATGGTGATGACAATGATGGTTATTATAATAATAACGATGATGATGACGAGAGCGATGGAGATGAAGATGATGATAATAATGTTAATGATGATACCGATAGGGATATTATTAATAATTATCCTCGAAGTAAAAAGGTCATCGGATATAATATTAATAATAATCAAAGTGAGAGACTAATGATAATAATGACGAAACTGGTAATGACAATAATGGTGATGATCATAATGATGATGTTAATAACAAGAGTAATGAAGATAATGTTGATGATAACGATAATAATGTTAATAATGGTGACATTAGTGATAATCATGATGATAATGATGACGATGATAATAATAATAATTAAGTGACTTATGATAATAATGACGACGATGGTCATGACAAAGATGATAATAATGTTGACGACTATGATAATGATGTTGATTATAACGATAATGATGATAAAGGTGATAATAGTATTAATAATGATGATAATGATGATGATGGTGATGATGATTCTAATAATAATGATGATAATGATGCTAATAATGGTGGTGAAGATAATAATAAAAATGACGACGATGATGACGCTGATGATGGTGATGATAATAATGATGATGATGATGACAAGAGCGATGATGGACATGATAATAATGATGATGACAATGATAAAAGCAATGTTGATGATGATAATGAGGTTGATAACGAAGATATTGTTAAAAATTAATATAATAACGATTACAATGATGAAGATTTTAAGAAAAATTACTAAACGTAAAAAAATAATCTAATTAAATGATAACGATAGTCAGATTTAAAAAACTGATGATTATACTGATGATATTGTTCATGATGATGTTAATGATGAAGATGATAATGCTGATGATGATTATGACAATCATAATAATAGTTATAGTAATCTAATCATTAAATATGACATTAATAATGATTAAAATTAGAATGTTGATGACAACAATAATGATACTGATAATTATAATGATGATTATGATGAAGATGATGATGTTAATGATGATTATAGTAATAATTATACTAAAATAATTATTTATAGTGATAACAATATTGCAAAAAAATTTCATTATGATAATTATGATAATAATAAGAATTATCTTATAAATATTACTTGTAGTAATAATGTCATCAAGTATAATAATTACAATGATCCGAATTAAGAGACTCAAGATAATAATAATGATGAAAATGATATTAATCATGATGATGATGATATGGATAATGATAGCGATTACGATAATGATGATGATGATGATGATAATGTCAAAAATAATACAAAAAGTAAAATGGTTATCGGATATAATAATAATAATAATTAAAATTAAAAGACTGATGACAAAAATGACGGTTATGGTGATGACGATGATGGTGATAATAATATCAATGATGTAAATGACTAGAGCGATGATGATTCTGATGATGATGATTCTAATGATAATGATGATAATATTAATAATAATGATAATGACAATGATAATTATGATAACGATTATTATGGTTATGGCAAGAGTAATAATATTATAGAATAGAAAAATAAAATTAGTACTCAGAATTAAAAGACCGCTTTAAATAATAACAAAAATTGTGATGATGATAATGTTAATAGTAATGATGATTATGGTGATGACGATGATAAAAATGATAATTATAATGATAAAAATTATAATGATGATGCTAAAAGTGATAATGTTATTAAATAAAATATTAATATCAAATAATTAGAATTAAAAGACTGCTGTTAATAAATTAATGCTGTGACAACAACTTTGATGAAGACAATGTCGATGAGAATGATGATGATGATGACAAAGATGATGATAAAAATGATAATGATAACAATAATGATAATGACGATGCTAATGCTAATGATTATGATAATATTATCAATTATACTGATTATAATCATGACAATGATATTGAAAATGATAAGGATAAAGACAATGAGGACGATCTTATTAATAATACTTGTAGCAACATTGTCATTAATAAAAATTTTTATAATGATCTGAATTAAGAGACGAATAATAATATCTATGATGATAAAGATAATGATAATGGTGTTGATGATGAAAGTGATGATGATAATGATAATGATAATGGTAATAATAATGATGCAAATGATGGTGATAAGGATTATAATAATGATAATGATGATAATGATAATGAGGATGATGATGATAATAATGATGACGATGATAATGATGATAATAAATATATTGACGATGCTTAAAACAACACTTAAATTGATAATGTTATCGAATAGAATGATGATATTTATAATTAGAATTATAAGACTGATGATAATTAAGACTATAATTGTGATGATGATGATGATGATGATGATAATCATGATGATGATGATGACGATGATGATGATAATGACTATGATAATGATGATAATAATGATGATAATGATGTTGATGATTATATTGACGATGCTAGAAACAATACTTTAAGTGAAAATGTTATTGTATAGAATAATGATATTTATCATTATAATTATAAGACCAATAATAATAATGACTATAATTGTGACGATGATGATGATGATGATGATGATGATGATGATGATGATGATGATGATGATGATGATGATGATGATGATGATGATGATGATGATGATGATGATGATGATGATGATGATGATGATGATGATGATGATGATGATGATGATGATGATGATGATGATGATGATGATGATGATGATGATGATGATGATGATGATGATGATGATGATGATGATGATGATGATGATGATGATGATGATGATGATGATGATGATGATGATGATGATGATGATGATGATGATGATGATGATGATGATGATGATGATGATGATGATGATGATGATGATGATGATGATGATGATGATGATGATGATGATGATGATGATGATGATGATGATGATGATGATGATGATGATGATGATGATGATGATGATGATGATGATGATGATGATGATGATGATGATGATGATGATGATGATGATGATGATGATGATGATGATGATGATGATGATGATGATGATGATGATGATGATGATGATGATGATGATGATGATGATGATGATGATGATGATGATGATGATGATGATGATGATGANATCATAATGATGAAAATAATGATATTGATGATATTAATAATAATAATAATGTTGTTTATAATGATGATAAAGATGATAATAATGATCATGATGATGATGATGATGATAATGATGATAATGATAATGATAATGATGATGATGATGATGATAATGATGATGATGATGATGAGGATGATAATAATGTTGATGATTATATTGACAAAGCTAATGTCGACACTAAAAGTGATAATGTTATTGAATACAATGATAACATTTATAATTAGACTTATAAGACTGTTGATAATAATGACTATAATTGTGACGATGTCGATGATGATGATAATCATGACAATGATGATGACGATGATAATGATGATAACGATGACTATGATGATGATGATGATGATAATGTTGATGATTATATTGACGATGCTAAGAACAATACAAAAAGTTATAATGTTTTCGTGAAGAATTATAATATCTACAATTAGATTTCTAAGACTGATGATAACAATGACAATAATCATGATATAATGATGATAATGATAATGATAATGATAATGATGATGATGATGATGTTGATAATGTTGATGATAATGATGATAATGATGATGATTATGATAATGATCATGATAATGATAATGTTGATGATGATGATGATGATAACAATGATGTTGATGATTATATTGACAATGCTAATGACAACACTAAAAGTGATAATGTTATCGAATACAATAAAAATATTCATAATTAGACTTATAAGACTGTTGATAATAATGACTATAATTGTGATGATTTCGATGATGATGATAATCATGATGATAATGATGACGATGATAATGATGATGACGATAATTATGATGATGATGATGATGATAATGTTGATGATTATATTAACGAAGCTAAGAACAATACTAAAAGTTATAATGTTTTCGAAAAGAATAATAATATCTACAATTCGATTTTCAAGACTGATGATAACAATGACAATAATCATGATAATAATGATGATGTTGATAATGATGATGATACTGATGATGATGATGTTGATAATGATGATGATAATGATGATAATGATGATAATGATGATGATAATAATGTTGATGATTATATGGACGATGCTAAAAACACTACTTAAAGTTATAATGTTAATAAATAGAATAGTAATAATCATAATGAGAATTAAAGGACTGATGATAACAATGACAATGATTATGATGATGATAATGATAATGCTGATAATGATGATAATGATGATGATAATGATGATGATGATGAGGATGATAATGATGATAATGATATTAATTTTGAAGATAAGGCTAAAAGTAATTATGTCATCAAATAAAATAAAAATAATTAAAATTTAGAGACTAATGATTAGTATGACGATGATGATAATGATAAGGAAGATGATAATGATCTGGACAATGACGGTTATGTTGGTTATGACTATAAATATGATGATGATAATAATGATGAAGATGAAGAGGATAATGACGGTAATGATGACGATAACGATGATGATGATGACCATTTTGATGATGATGATATTAATGACGTAGATACTAATGACCATAATGATAATGGATATAATGAAAGTGAAGATAAGATGATAATAATAATAATACTGATTATGACGATGATAATATTGATTATAGTAATAATATTTATTATAGTGATGATAGTAATGATAATAACATTGATAATGATGATGTGATGATTATGATAATGATAAAGAAAATAAATTAATCTTATAAATAATACTTGAATTAATAATGTCATTAAATGACATCCTTCTGATGATCCAAATTTAAAGGACGAATGAAATTAGTGATGATGATGATAATGCTGATGGTGATGATAATAATGTTGATGATAATGATAATAACAATAATGATAATGTTTAAATTATTCGAAATGATAGTATCACATTAAATAATGTTAAAAATTATTCGAATTGAGAGACTATTCAAAACAATGACGATGATGGTGATGAAAAAAATAATAATAATGATGATGATGAGGATGATAATAATAAAGATGATGATAATGAGGACAGTGACAGTCATAACAATGATGGTGATAATAATAATGGAGATGATAATGATAATGATGATGATCATGATGATGTTAATGGTAATGATGATAATGATGATGATGATAATGATAAAGTTATCGATATATATAATGTCATCTTAGATAATGTTAAAAATAATCAGGATTAAGAGACTAATAATAATAGAGACGATGATGATAATGATAATAATGATAATGATAATAGTAATGCTGATTAGAATAATAATGTTGATGGTCATAATAATAATGATTATGATAATGAGAAGTATCCTAAAATAAAACAAAAAGTAAATATGTCATTATTTATAATGATGATAATAATTAGATTTTTAAGACTAATGCTAATAATTATGATAATGATGATGATAATGTTGATGATGATGATCATAATGATAATAATAATGACAGTAACAGTGATAACAATTATGATAAAAATAATTCTTACGATGAGGATAATGACAAGAGTGATGATGATTATGATAATAATAAAAAAATTATGAGGAAAATACTTCCAGTATTAATGTCATCGATTATAATGTTAAAAATAATTATGACTGTCAGACTTATGATGATGACTATGATAATGATGATGATGATAATAATGATGATGATGATGATGATGATGATGACGATGATGATGATGATGATGATCATGACGATGTTAATGATGATGATGATGAAGATAATAATGACGTTAATGATGGCGAAAACGATGATTATGATGATTATCTTAATGATAATTATAATAATGAATAGAATAATGATGATGTTATTAATAATAATTATAATGATGATGGTGATAAATTTATTAGTATTAATAATGTCATCTTAGATATTGTTAAAAATAATCAAAATTAATAGACTGATAGTAGAGGGGACGATGATGATAATAATAATAATAATGATGATAATGATGTTTATAATGAAATTATTTGTCATAATAATAATGACGTAAACAATGTGAACCATAATCATAATAAAAAAACTAAATATGATAGAGACAATGACAGTGATCACGATATTAATAATGATAATAATTATAATATTGACGAAGTTAATAATTAAGATACTAATGATAATGATCTTTAAGATTAAATGTCATTAAATAGAAAAATAATAATTAGAATTCAGAGACTAATGATAATATTGACGATAATGGTGATATTAATGATAATTATAATAATCCGGACGATGACGATTATGATGTTTATGACTATAGCTATGATTTTAATTATGATGATGATAAGAAAGAGTAAAATGATGTTAATGTTGACGATAACAATAATGATAATGATGATCTTAATGATTATGATATTAATAATGTAGATAATAATTACGACATTGATGATGGAGAAAATGATAGGAATGATAAGGATAATAATATTAATCTTGATAATGATGATAATATTCATAATATTCACAATGATTATTAAAAGACTGATGATAATAATGACAATAATTGTGATGATGATAATGATGATGATGATAATGATGATGATATTGATGACGATGATAATGTTGATGACGATGATAATGATGATGATAATAATAATAATGATGATGATAAGAATAATGATTATGATGATGATGATGATAGTGATGATCATTATGACGATAATGATAATGGTAATGATGTTGATGACTATATGGACGATGCTAAAAACAATACTAAAAGTTATAATGATATCGAATAAAATAATGATATTTACGATTAGAATTAAGAGACTGATGATGACAATAACAATCATTGTGATGACAATGATGATGATGATGATAATGAATATAATAATAATGATAATAATGATGATTATGACGATGAAGATGATGGTAATGATGTTAATGATTATATGGACAATACTAAAAATACTACTAAAAGTTATGATGTTATCAAATAGAATAATAATATTCAATCTGATTATTAAAAGACTGATGATAATACTGACAATAATTGTGATAATGATAATGATGATGATGACGATGATAATGATGATGACGATGATAAGGATGATGATGTTGATAATAAAATGATGATGATGATGATGATGATGACGATGATAATGATAATAATAATGATGATTATACTGACGATTCTAAAAATAAGACTAAAAGTCATAATGTTATCGAACACAATAATAATATTTAAAATAAAAATTACAAGACTGATGATACTAGAAGAAATAATTGTTATGATTGTGATGTTGATGATAATAATGATAATGATAAAGATGATGATGATGATAATGATAATGATGATGATGATAATGATAATAATAATAATGATGACGATGATTATGATAATAATAATGTTGATAATTATATTTACGATGCTAAAAACAATACTTAAAGTGAGAATATTATTGAATAGAATAATAATACCTACAATAAAAATTATAAGACTGATGATAATAACGACTATAATTGTGACGGTGATGATGATGATAATGATAATGATGATAATGATGATGATAATGATGATGATGATAATGATGATGGTGATAATGATAATGTCGATGATAATGATGATAATTATGACGATAATGATAATGGTAATGCTGTTGATGATTATATTGACGGTGCTGAAAACAATACCTAAAGTTATGAGGTTATCGAATAGAATAATAATATTTATGATTAAAATTATAAGACTGATGATAATAATGAGTATAATTGTGACGACGATGACGATAATGATGATAATGATGATGATGTTAATGATGATGATAATGATGATAATGATAAAAATGATAATAAAAATGATGATGATGATGATGATAATAATAATGATGTTGATAATTATATTGACAGTGCTAATGACAACACTAAAAGTAATGATGTTATCGAATATAATAAAAATATTCATAACTAGACTTATAAGACTGTTGATAATCATGACTATAATTGTGGTGATGTCGATGATGATGATAATCAGGATGATGATGATGATGACGATGATAATGATGATGACGATGATTATGATGATGATGATGATGATAATGTTGATGATTATATTGACGATGCTAAGAACAATACTAAAAGTTATAATGTTTTCAAAAAGAATAATAATATCTACAATCAGATTTTTAAGACTGATGATAACAATGACAATAATCATTATAAGAATAATGATGATGATGATGATGATGATAATGATGATGATGTTGATAATGATGATGAAAATGATGATAATGATGATGATGATGATGATGATAATGATGTTGATAATTATATGGACGATGCTGAAAACACTACTCAAAGTTATGATGTTATCAAATAAAAAAATATTATTAATTATAATGAGAATTAAAGGACTCATGATAATAATGACAATAATTATGATGATGATAATAATGGTGATGATAATAATGATGATGATGATGATGATGATGATGATAATAATAATGATGATGATGATAATGATGATTATGATAATTATGATGATAACGATGACGGTGATGATGATGATATTAATAACGTCGATAATTACATTGACGATGCTAAAAACAATGCTTCAAGTTATAATGTTATTAAATAGAATAATAATATTTACTATTAGAATTAAGAGACTGATAATAACAATGACAATAATTGTGAAGATAATGATGTTGATAATGATAATAATGATGATGATGATGATAATGATGATGATTATAACGATTATAATGGTAATGATGTTGATGACTATATAGATGTTGCTAAAAACAATACTAGAAGTTATGATGTTATCAAATGAAATAATGTTATTAATAATGATTATTAAAAGACTGATAAAAATAATAACAATAATTGTGGTGATGATAATGATGATGATGATGGTGATAATAATGATGATGATAATAATAATAATAATCATGATGATGATGATGATAATGATCATGATAATGATGATGATATTAATGATGTTGATAATTTTATTGGCGTTGCTTAAAACAATACTTAAAGTGATAATATTATCGAATAGAATAATAATATCTATAACTAGACTTATAAGATTGATGATAATAATAACTATAATTGTGACGATGATTATGATTATGATGACAATGATGATGATGATTGAATGGAATAATAATATTTAATATAAAGACGTAAAGGACGGTTGTTAATAAATGACCGCTGTGACAATTATCTTGATAATCATAATGTCGAGGACAATGATAATGATGATAATAAAGATGATAATAAGAATGATAATAATAACAATAATGATAATGACGATACTAAAGCTGATGATAATGATAATTTTATTAATTTTACTGATGACAATCATGACAATAATATTGATAATAATAATGATAAAGATAATGAGAACGATCTTATTGATAATACTTGTAGCAATATTGTCATCAAATTTTATCCTCATAATGATTTAAATTGAGAGACTTATGATAAGGTTAATAAGAATTATGATAATGATGATGATGTTAATAATGATAATGATATTGATGTTGATTATTATATTGGCGATGCTCAAAATAAAACTGAAACTGATAAAGTTATCGAATAAAATAAAAGGATTTACAATAAGAATAAAAAGACTGGTGATAACAATAAGAATCATTGTGATAACAATGATGATGATGATAATAATGGTTATAATGATGATAATATTAAAGATGATTTAACGATGATGATGATGGTAATGATGTTGATGATTATATGGACGATGCTAAAAATACTACTAAAAGTTATGATGTTATTAAATAGAATAATAATATTCACAATAATTTTAAAAAGACTGATGTTAATAATGACAATAATTGTGATGATGATAATGATGATAATGATAATTATAATAATGATAATGATAATGATGATAATGATGATGATTATAATGACAATGATGATGATAATGTTGATAATGATGATGATGATGATAATAATGATGATAATGATAATGGTGATGATAATGATGATGATGATAATGATGATAATGATAATGATGGTGATAATTATATTGGCGATGCTCAAAATAATACTTAAACTAAAAAATTTATCGAATAGAATAATAAGACTTACAATTAGAATTAAAAGACTGATGATAACAATGACAATAATTGTGATAATGATGATGATGATGATAATGATGATGATGATAATGACGATGATACTAAAAATGTTGATAATTATATTGGCGTTGCTTAAAACAATACTTTAATAATGATATTAAATAGAATAATAATATCTATAATTAGAATTATGAGACTGATAATAACAATGACAATAATTGTGATGATAATGATGATGATGATGATGATGATGATAATGATGATGATGATAATAATGATGATAATGATGATGTTGATAATTATATTAACGATGATCAGAATAATACTTTAACTGAAAAAGTTATCGAAAAGAATAATAAAATTTACAATTAGAATTAAAAGACTGATGATAACAATGACAATAATTGTGATGATGATGATGATGATGATAATAATGATGATGATGATAATGATGATGATGATGATGATGATGATGATGATGATGATGATGATGATGATGATGATGATGATGATGATGATGATGATGATGATGATGATGATGATGATGATGATGATGATGATGATGATGATGATGATGATGATGATGATGATGATGATGATGATGATGATGATGATGATGATGATGATGATGATGATGATGATGATGATGATGATGATGATGATGATGATGATGATGATGATGATGATGATGATGATGATGATGATGATGATGATGATGATGATGATGATGATGATGATGATGATGATGATGATGATGATGATG
>NW_019384273.1:0-10000 GCF_000648655.2 Copidosoma floridanum | reverse complement strand
CTTTCGTGAATACGAAAAATCTCGAACACTTCTAAAAACTGGTAAATAATTGGAGGTTTCCAAAACTAGGGAATTGACGCGGCCGCTCGGTGCTCACACCTCTCCAACGTGTGCCGAGCCCTCGCCTCTCTCTCTCCTTCTCTACCTTGCACACATGCTCACCAAATCATACCACACACTCTTTCAATCTCTTTCTGGTCGTCGGTCCTTCTCTCTTCTTTGGCTCGTAGTCCGCGGCACTGAGAACACACATTAAGAATGTGCTGTAAAACGGTACATATGTAAAATATATACAGTATCATAGGACTCTGTAGCCGCCAATGACTCGCCCAAAATATAGGTATATAGTGACGTAATAGCTTCAGCTACCACGTCACAAACCCCCCTTCTAGGCGAGACATTCCTCTGAATGTCTGAAGCCGTCTTCTATTGGCAACTACCTATATAATTAATGAAAGACGCTTACCTGGGATCTCTCCCCCGATGACTCCTTGTTCCTTCTCTTCGGGGTCCCCTGGTTACTTGAAATAAGTAATTATTAGTTTGACCTGGTGTTTTCCCCTATCCAAGGTCTTTCTCCTTTCTGCCTTCGCTAGTCCTAGTCCTGAAAAATAAACTTATTCTCTTCTTATCCGTTGGCGTTAATAGCTCTATTTCTTTGGATATTTCCTTTCTTTTCTCATATCTCCCCTTTCTCTGGCCCTCTGCGTCCTCGTATTCCGTTTTCTGGTCGTCCTAATCTCCTGCATCTCTGTGTCCTCGGCGACCCATACCTCTAGGGTGATGAGGACGAGTTCCGGAAAGTCCCGTCCAACACCTGCTGTCTAGTGGTGGATGGTAAATCGTCGATGTGCTCGACCAACCGCAAGGCTGCTTCTAGTTGACTGCTACGAGAATGGAGGTCGCGTCTCTTCGAGCGGGATCGGTGACGTCGATGCCCAGGGCACGAGTCTCCCCTTGATTCCGAAGAATGGGTCCCCTCCTGTCCCGATTGTCTCCGAGACTTCCTAGCGTTGCGTCGATCTTGCTTCTCCTTTTTCCTCCTTTCCTTGTTCGCCTTTTCCTTCTTCTTACGACGAAGCTCTTGATCCTGGTCTTTCCTTCTTTTAATATCTTCTGATCGCTTTTTCTCGATCCTTCGCTTCAGTTCCTAGTGATACATTTCTACCTGTCTTAATTCTTCACGCCTCTATCTCTCTTACCTTTCCTCTTCCTTATCTCTTCTTAAGCTCTCGTCTCGTTCTTTTTTTTTCGTGTTTTTTCGGCCATGTACTTATTCCACTGCTTCGTCAACCCTCCTTGGCTCTCCCATTCTCTCTTTCTCTTCTTTTCTTCGGATTCCCTTATCATTTTGCTCTGTTCCGCTCTTCTCCTCTCTTGCTTCACTATTTCTCTTTTCTCCCCCCTCTGCCCTTCCTTTCTCGTCTTCCTCTGGTGTTCCATCTGTCTTCTCTCTTGATCTTTTCTTTCTTTTTTCTCTCTTCTTTCTTGATCTTCTCTTTTTTTCTTCTCTCTTCTTTCTTGATCTCCTTTTTCTTTATTCTCTCTCAGCCTATTTGCTTGCTGTTTTTCCTGGCTCCTTCGCTCTTCTTCCCGGTTATGTTCTCCCCTTCGATTTTATTTCTCTTGGAGGCGCCGCTCATAGGCGTTCATCCTCTACTTCTTTGATCGTAGCTCATCCAATTGTTCTCGCAGGTCCGAAAGTTGTGAAGTCTGCTCTCCCCTGGTTTCTTGGGTTTTAGCGTCCTTCCATTCTTCCCTCTTCGCTTCGGTTTCCTTCGCGGGATTTTCCCGGCAGTGGTCTTGGAAGCGGTGGGGATACTCGCCATGATGTAGAGGTGGATTNCCCTGATTAGATCTAGGCGCGCGGCCAAATCAGCGACCTCGCCCGGGTTCATTGTGGCCTCTCCTGCCCTCCTCTTTCGCTCTTGCCGTCGACGCTTCTCCTCGGTCCCACATCGAGGACAATCCTCGATGTTCACCTCTCGACGCCCACAGTTTCTGCAATGCTTCACGGGTGCCCTGGGGCACTTAAGCGCGATGTGACCAGGCTGCCAACAGTGGAAACATCGGAAGGGTGGGGGGTCTAGAACGGGGTCAAACGGAATGGGCTGAAGGTTGCCAAAGGTGCTGCCCACCGTCTTGACCTTCGTGGATCCCCTCGACGGCTTCCCAACCACTCTATTCGGAGGGGGGAATGTCTGGACCATCTTGATGACGGGTCCCTTCTTCAAGGGGGTTTTAATAACGGGTCCCTTCTTCAATGGGGTTTCCTCCGGGATGGCCTCCAGCTTTTCCGGTGCCCTTGATTTCGAGGGGGTGGGGAAGACTACGTCCCAACTCTCCTCTTCCTCGACGAAAAATCGATTGTGGGATTGGATAGGGACATGGGTCCGGGAGGCCTTCGCCTTCGTCTCGGTCATAGTGACTTCCTCGGGGTCCCGGGAACTATCCCTTTGGCCTGTGATCTCCGGTGGAAGTTCCTCGGTAAGTGGGGTTTGGGATACGTCCCTTCGATCCTCCGAACTTGAATCAATCGCTTTTACTACCTGTTCGGGAGTAAAATATTCGCTCCGTTCAGTTCGGCTGGGTAAAGTGAAGTCCCACGCGAATCTCTTCAATATCGACTATTGAGTGATTGATTTAATGTTCGGGGTTCCCCTATTCTCCTTAGGTGGTACCCGATTGTCTTTTAAAGTTGCCAGATTTGTTTCTCCGGTATCCCTATCGTCCCCTATGAAACCCTGACTACCAACTGACGCTGCCTGGTTGGCCCTCTGGTGTCCCTGTGGAGTTCCCAAAAGTGCTATATTTCCTAGTGTCGACTTAGAAGGATCTTCCGCGAGATGTTTCCACATTTCTTGAGATGGCCCCTGCGAAGCAGGAAAACACCCACCAAGGGTGTAGGTGGTCGCCCTAAAAGTTTGCTCCCCTTGGAGGCCGGCCATCAGCAACTCCTGCAGGTTAGGATCAATCGTGATCGTTCGCATCTGGTCCCTCCCTGGTTTCGATCTATTCTCCCCCCCTATGACTGACGTGGTAACGAGCGTCGTATACGTCGTCGTGTACGTCGTCGTCGTCACGGTCTGTATTCTAGACTCTGTCAGGGGCCAAAATACATTAGCCCTCTTTTCATCACATTGCCGTAACTCATCCTTTATTCCAGATTCACTCGCAATCGCATTTCCGCTCCCCCGTCTCCCTGGCACTGACCCTTGAATCTTTCTCGTTGAATCCGTAGCCACTGGCTCCGACGGAGACGCCGGACTTTCTCTTCTCTCGGAATTTGATCCCTCTGTACGTGCTAACTCCCTCTGGATCAACTCGCCGGCGGTACTGAGTTGGGTCGTCCGCGGAGTACTGTGTTCTAATTTCCCCTCCTCTCCGTCCACAAGCACATCCTCTTCGTACCAGGGTTCCCTTCCATCATCTGGCTCCATCTCCAACATCAATGCTCGGAGAAACCTATCTCTCACAGCGGCCTCTGTCCCCTCGGTACTCAATCCCCTCAAGAACAATTCACCCTCTAGTGCCTCTAGTGGCATTCTCCTAATGCTACGCCTGAGTGCGCGCAGCTCCCGTGTATTTATAAGTGCCTGCATTGTTTCGTCACGCGGCGCCATTTAGTTTCCTACACTACAACCCCAGAAATCACCAAATGTTAAACGATCCTACCTAACGAAGATATACTGTTTGCGTATCGTCGCCTACCCGCACTTGTCGCCGAAGGTCTCTACACACTACAAAACAAATATGGAAAGTTATATATATATATAAATAAAAAAAATATTCTTAAAATTACTAATTGCCTTATTGCTTAATACTTACTCCCCGATCCGAGCAACACTCTTAATTCGTCAACACTTTCACCCCCACATTAAAATCTCACCTCAACTTTAGGCCCCGGAAGTCCCTTCCTAATCCTGCAGCATACTTCCCCACTTACAGGGATGCCATTTGTAACAACGAGTTTTTCGGCCGAGGACACAGCCGTCCCGAATTCCCTCACAAAAAAAAAACTCGCTTACTTACTCCTCCTCGTCCCTCTCCACTGGATTCCTCTCTTCCGGAAGGTCTGCCGCTGGTGCTCGGCTCGAACACGCCGAACACTCCTGAAAAGAAAACTAGGAGGGGACTTCGGGGCACCAACTACAAAAAACTAACTCCCTGGTATCACTTTCACAGCGCGTGCGCTATTTATTCTCCCTTCTCTACTCTTTACAAGTCCCACCTCTCCCTTTCTCTCTCTTTCTCCCTCGAAATTGTGTAACCAAGTATTTGTATATCTCTGTATAAATAAATATATGGTTTCACTATCCTCGAGATATATGTCCTGGGTTGAGCAACTCCTAGTCGTCCTCCACCGGCCTGAACCTTTATTCAGTTGGCAATGACCCGTACCTAAATCTCTCACTCACACACACACGATCGCACACAATCCCACTCACACCTCTTGTCTCTCGACCTTTCTCTAGGGCCCTACACCCTGACACCACATCTACCCACCACTACACCCCCTTTTCCACGCCTACACACCCTCACCCGCGCCCGCTCGGATCGTCCCAACACTATCCCGTATACCACCTGGTGCACCATTTACAGCACACTTACCTCCTGGTTATCCTTGTATGGTACGACTACCTGAAACTTGTCTCACTCGTCGTGACGGCTCGGCCGTTCTCTCTGCGCGTTGCCCTTGTCTGATGGTCTCTAGCAAATTCCATTTTTTCCTAGCCTCAAATGCTCTGTCGTTGCACTCGACCTTGACCTCGCTCTCCTCAATCCCTTCCACTGCCCTATCACTTCCCTATCTCTCACTAATACTTTTGATTCCTACTCTGCTCTCTCTAATGGCTCTCGCGGATCCTCGTCCCAATTCTCGCTTTCTCTCAATCGTGGCTACTACAATTCCTTTTGACTCTGCTCTCTCTGATGGCTCTCGCGGTACTGCTGCGCTATGGCAGTGCACTTAAAAGAATGCGCAAGCACCTCCCGTAAATACGAAAAATCTCTAACACTCCTAAAAACCGGCAAATTATTAGAGGTTTCCAAAACTAGGGAATTGACGCAGCCGCTCAGTGCTTACACCTTTCCGACGTGTGCCAAGCCCTCGCCTCTCTCTCCTTTTCTACCTTACACACATGCTTAACCAATCATACCACACACTCTTTTAATTCCTTTCTGGTCTTCGGTCCTTCTCTCTCCTCTGGTTCGTAGTCCACGGCACCGAGAACACACATTAAGAATGTGTTGAATATAACACTACATATGCTAAATATATACAGTATCATGGGACTCGGTAGCCGCGAATGACTCGCCCAAAATATAGGTATATAGTGACGTAAAAGCTTCAGCTACCACGTCACACAATAATGACGATCATGACGATGATAATAATAATCATGATAATGATGATGATGATAATGATAGTGATTATAATGATGACGATAATATTGATGATGATAATGATGTTGATAATGATAATAATAATGTTAATAATGATAATGATGATGATGATGATGATGACGATGACAAATATAATGATCATTATAATAATAATTATGATGATAATAATAATAGTAATAATAATAATTATAATGATAATAATAATGAAAATGAGAATAATGATGATGATGATGATAATGATGATGATGAAGATGATGATATTGATGATGATAATAATAATAATAATAATGATAATGACGATAATTATAATTATAATGTTGATGATGGTGATGAAGATGATGATGATGATAGTGATCATGGTAACAATGATGATGATAATGATATCAATGATGACGACAACAACTACGACGACGACGACAACGACAATAAGACGACAATGACGATAACGTAGATGTTAATAATCATGACGATTTTGACGACAATGACAATAATGACGATCATGGTGATAATGATAATAATAATAATTATGATAATGATAAAGATTATAATGATAATGACGATAATGATATTGGTAATAATAAAGATGATGATGATGTTGATAATGATGATGATGATGATAATGATGATAATAATAATTAAGATAATGATAATGATAATGATGATGATGATAATGATGATAATGATGATAATAATGATGATTATAATGATGATGATGATGATAATGACGAAGACGATGATAACAATGATGTTGACGATGGCAATGATGAATATAGCAATAGCGACTACGACAACGACGACAACGACGACGACAATAAAAATAACGACGATGATAAGGACCATGACGATCATGACGATGATGACAATAGTGACAATGATGTTGATAATAAGAATGATGATGATAATAATGATAATAATAATAATGATAATTATAATTAAAATGTTGATGATCACAATGAAGATAATAATGATGATAATATTAATGATAATGATGATAATGATAAAAATAATAAAGACAACAACTACGACGACAACGACGACGACAACGACGACAACAATGACGAGAGCAACGATAATGAGAATCATTACGATCATGACAATAATGGTTATAATGAAAATTATGATAGTGATAATAATTAAATTAACGATAATATTAATAATAAGGATGATGATGATAATAACGATGATAATGATAACGACAACGACGATGACGATAATGATGATGATTATGGCGATAAAAATAATAGTGACGACGATACTGACAATGATAATAATTATGATGATGATAATGAAGACTTGATAATAATGATGACAATAATTACGATAATAAAAATAATGACGATGACGATGACGACTACGACGATGACGACAATGATGATGATGATAAAGTTTACGACGATAATAAGGATAATGACGATGATGACGATAATGACGAAGATTACGATGATGACGATGATGACAATGATGATGACGATAATAATGATCATGATGACGATAAAGATCATGATGATGATGATGACAATGATGACGATAATTACTATGATGATGATAATGATAATGATATTAATGATGATAACAATAATGACGATGATGACGATGATGACGATAATGACGATAAGGACGATGATAATTATGATAAAGATGACGATGACCGCGACGACGATCACGACGATGATGACAATGATAAAGTTCATGACGATAATGACGATGATGACAATGATGACAATGATAACGATGATGACGATAATTACGATAATTACGATAATGACAATAATAATACTAATAATGATGATGACGACTACGACGATAACGACCATGATAACAATGATGACTATCATGACGATAATGACGATGAAGACGATGATGACGAAAATGACGATGATAACAATGATAACAATTATGACGATAATGAAAATTATGATGATGATGACGATGATGCCGATGATGACGATTATGACGATTATAACAATAATCATAAAAATTATGATAATGATAATGACGATGGTGATGATAATGATGATTTAAATGATGACGATAATGACGATAATGATGATAATAAAGATGTCGATGATGAAAATGACAATAAAGACGACGACAATAATAATGATGATGATAAAAATGATAATAATGATGACGACGAAGACGATATAACCGATGATAACGATAATGACTATAATGAAGATGACGACAACAATGAAGGTCATTACGATAATGACGATGATTATGATGTTTATAACGTTGACGACGACGACGATGACGACAGAGATAATGACAATGACGACGATCATGTTGATCATGATGATGATGATCATATTGATAATGATGATTTTGGTGACAATAATGATGATAATAATAATAATAATATTAATGATAATGATGATAATGATGATGATAATAATGATGATAATAATGGTAATCATAATGATGATGATGATGATGATGACGATAATGTTAATAACGATGATATTGATGGTGATTGTAATGTTAATAATAATGATGATGATGTTAATAATGATGATGAAAATAATAATGATGATGATGATGTTTATACTGATGATGATGATAATAATGATTATGATGACGATAAAGATTATGATAATGATGATGACAATAATGACTAAAATTACAATGATGATAATAATGATGATAATAATAACAATAATGACGACAATAATCATAATAATGACGATAATGACGATGAAGACGATGATGACGATAATGACGATAATAACGATGATAACAATAATGACGATAATGATAATTATAATGATGATGATAATAGCAATAATAATGACAATGATAACAATAACGATAATGACGATGATGACGACGATAACATTATTTATGACGATAATGACGATGATAACAATGGTTACAATATTGACAATGATGACAATGATAATGATAATGACGACGACGACGATGATGACAATGATAAAGGTCATGACGATAATGACGATGATGACGATGATGACAATAATAACGATGATGACGATAATTACGATAATGACAATAATAAAACTGATAATGATGATAATTAAAATGTTGATGATCACAATGAAGATAATAATGATGATAATATTGATGATAATGATGATAATGATAAAAATAATAAAGACAACAACTACGACGACAACGACGACGACAACGACGACAACAATGACGAGAACAACGATAATGGGAATCATTACGATCATGACAATAATGGTTATAATGATAATTATGATAGTGATAATAATTAAATTAACGATAATATTAATAATAAGGATGATGATGATAATAACGATGATAATGATAACGACAACGACGATGACGATAATGATGATGATTATGGCGATAAAAATAATAGTGACGACGATACTGACAATGATAATAATTATGATGATGATAATGAAGACTTGATAATAATGATGACAATAATTACGATAATAAAAATAATGACGATGACGATGACGACTACGACGATGACGACAATGATGATGATGATAAAGTTTACGACGATAATAAGGATAATGACGATGATGACGATAATGACGAAGATTACGATGATGACGATGATGACAATGATGATGACGATAATAATGATCATGATGACGATAAAGATCATGATGATGATGATGACAATGATGACGATGATTACTATGATGATGATAATGATAATGATATTAATGATGATAACAATAATGACGATGATGACGATGATGACGATAATGACGATGAGGACGATGATAATTATGATAAAGATGACGATGACCGCGACGACGATCACGACGATGATGACAATGATAAAGTTCATGACGATAATGACGATGATGACAATGATGACAATGATAACGATGATGACGATAATTACGATAATTACGATAATGACAATAATAATACTAATAATGATGATGACGACTACGACGATAACGACCATGATAACAATGATGACTATCATGACGATAATGACGATGAAGACGATGATGACGATAATGACGATGATAACAATGATAACAATTATGACGATAATGAAAATTATGATGATGATGATAATAGCAATAATAATGAAAATGACGATAATAACGATAATGACGATGATAACGACGATGACATTAATGATGACGATGATGACGATGATAACGATTATAACAATAAAAATGATAATGATGATGATGATGATGATAATGATGATAGTAATGATAATAGCAATGATGATGATGATAAAGATGACGATGATGAAGATGACGATGACGACGACTACGATTATAACTGTGATGAAGGTCATGACGATAATGACAATTATGATGATGATGACGATAATGCCGATGATGACGATTATGACGATTATAACTATAATAATAAAAATTATGATAATGATAATGACGATGGTGATGATAATGATGATTTAAATGATGACGATAATGACGATATTGATGATAATAAAGATGTCGATGATGAAAATGACAATAACGACGACGACAATAATGATGATGATGATAAAAATGATAATAATAATGACGACGAAGACGATATAACTGATGATAACGATAATGACTATAATGAAGATGACGACAACGATGAAGGTCATTACGATAATGACGATGATTATGATGTT
>NW_019384272.1:263966-277683 GCF_000648655.2 Copidosoma floridanum | reverse complement strand
ATCTCCAAGAATGGGGAAAATTTATTTTTCTACAATACCTATATATAGCTGCAAGTCCTAACGGTATTCTGTATAATAAAACTTATTTGGAAATTAAATGTCTTTTTACTGCAGAAGATTAAACAACATCACCGAAAAACATTAATTACATTTATTTATATGACAAAAAAGGAGTATATAAATTAAAAGAAAATCATTCCTACTACTACCAAGTTAAAGGATAAATGCTATGTGCTAATAAACATGTCTGCTGTTTTGTAATTTACACTTTTAAGGACATTCTATTTTTGTAAGTAGAAAGAAACACAGTTCATCGAGCAAATAGTTGATACATTAAAACAATTTTTTGTTATTCATTACAAAAAGCAATCATGAACAAGTTTGTGTATAAAAGTTTATAAAACAGTGAGGAATTCTGAAATAAAAATAAAAATTTACTATCTTTTCATTTACACATTTAAATAAGTTATTTTACAAATAAAGAAAAAAAATACAACTAAGTTATAAAAAAATGTTTTCAAACACAACATAAATAACATTTTGTGCATTCAAGTATTTTTACTTATAATTGATCTTCGAAAATTGCATAACATAAAACACATAAATGTTATTTCATTTGTAGGTATATGACTCTAATGCTTGCAGGTAAACTATAAATTTACTGCCAACAACAGGTATACAAACAAATATTGATATATCTTTCTCATTGCATCACGAGTCGCATATGTGTAGATGGCGGCACTTTTCGTATGTGTAAGCAATCTAAATCCTCTATACATGCCCTTTCTCAGTATCCAATATACTAAAGATTCATAATACTAAGCCACATAATTTCTTTTTCAAGAAATTTTCTTAAAAAATAATTAAGAATAAGAAAAATATGCTCCTCGGGTGCGGATCGAACACACAACTTCCTGTTTACAAGACAGGTTCTGTACCAATTGAGCTACCGAGGAGCCGTACATTCACTCGCACTGTAAGTTTAAATAAATTTCTTATTCTTAATTTTTAAAGCTGTCTTTCACCTAAGCTCGATGTAGTAAGTATATGACTCTAATGCTTCTAGGTAAACTATAAAGTTATTATGACCAATAAGTATACAAGCGAATATTAATACGGCTTTATCATTGTATCAAAAGGCGCATATGTATAAATGCCGGCACTTTTTATGTAAGCACCTTATATCCTCTACACATTTCCTTGCTTCATATCCAATGTACAGAAAATTTATAATGCTAAATTACATAATTTCTTTTTTAAGAAATTTTCTTGAGAAATAAATAAAAATAAGAAAAATATCCCCCCCGGGTGCGAATCAAACACAGAACCTCCTGTTTACTAGACAGTTGCTCTACCATTTCAGCTACCAAGTAGCCGTACGAGAAATTTAAGACGACCAATAGGTATACAAGCAAATATGAAACTTATTACCTAAACTTACGTTGCGACTGAATGTACGGCTCCTTGGTAGCTGAAATGGTATAGCAACTGTCTAGTAAACAGTAGGTTCTGTGTTTGATTCGCACCTAGAAAGGATATTTTTCTTATTCTTATTCATCCCTCAAGAAAATTTCTTGAAAAAGAAATTATTTGGTTTATTATTGTGAA
Organism: Copidosoma floridanum; assembly: GCF_000648655.2. The sequence goes on along the minus strand of NW_019384272.1, from coordinate 276,075 downwards.
TCTTTATTATATTGGATATTGAGAAAAGGCACGAATAGAGGATATAGAGTGCTTATATAACAAGTGCTGGCATCTATACATATGTGCCTTTTGATACAATGATCGAGATGTATCAATATTTGATTGTATACCTATTAGTCGTATTTAATTTTTATTATTTTATCTGATAATAGAGTTTGTGTATTATTCAAAGGTCCTTCTAATATTTTGTATGTTTTTGCCAATCCAATCATGCGTTTTATGTGAACTCGTTTGCTTGCAATTTTTTTATCTTGAGTCATAGTGGAAGTGGGTGATTGATTTTTTTTTCTTAAAAAAATGGGAAACATTTTGATTTCTCGGACGAAAACTAGCCCAGTTCAGATTTTCTTATTTAAAATAACATTGAAAAATTTGAACTGGGCTGGTTTTCGCCCGAGGCGTCGATTTAATTTGGTACCGTACGGAGCTAACAAGTCTTGTGTATCAAAGCCCTCATCGGCCATCAACTTGTATCCAGGATCGCACAAGCGCATAATGTTGCTTCTTTTAATAACGTGTCTATCATTGTATCGCTGGAGTAATATTTGTCACCAAACCACCGGGTGAGGCACAGATTACGGTTTTTACAGTAGCTTTATTTTTATGAGTAGAAAATATACATTGTTGAGTCGTGGGTACACCAAATATATTTGTAGGTATCTTTGTTCCATCTACGATTCCTTTAGTCCCTGCAAATTTATCTAAAAAATTACTAGGTGTGGAAAATCTTACTAGATCTCGTGATTGCCACTGTACATTTTCTGACGATTGTAGATACAAAAAACTAATCCTGGCAATAAAAACGTTCGTCACTTGCTATGTAGGAATATTGAAAAACACACTAACTTCGTAGTATGTTCTCTTTTAACGAAGAATCAACTAAGTTTATAGAAATTGATTTTCACTATTCATATTATTTCATGTCCCTGGACCGTTAATATAAATAAGTTCTTTCACAGCTTCACCAAGTGTTTGAAAAACGAACCGAAACTTTTGGTATGTTTTCAACCTTGTATAAATGTGAACTAGTTTGTCATCACTTTTTATATTTTAAGAAATAGGTATCAGACAGATAGATGACTTTATATTACTAAGATTGGAGCAGAATTTTGAGTGTCTCCCTCCCTTGTTTCATATATAATGACTTCATGACTAACATTTAAATAACTGAATTCTAATCCGTTATTTGACATAAGCAGTGGATAAGTGAGTATGTAGGTATAATCTCCCTTAACACTTCTATACATCACATGACCATTGTGCTTTTCAATAAGTTTTTGTATAATTATCTTGAAGCATCTTTCATCAAAAATATTTTTAATGAAGTGTGCAACAAATCGTTTAATTTCTGCTTTTTTTTTTTTGCCACCATCAAATGGTACCACTGTGGGCTGTAAGCATTTTTTTATTGTACCATTACTTGAAATGAAATTGCATTATGAAAATTATGACTTTTGTATTTTTTAATTCTACTCTTACTTGTAGCAATAACATCAAAATCATTAGATCTAAAATGAGCGCTGTAAATTTTATTCCATTTGCCTGGCGTTTAATGCGAAATTTTAAGCTTCTTCATCCAAACTTTCAGTTTATTTTTATTTTCGAGAAACAAATGCCCTACACTATTCACTAAATTTTCGCATTTATTCACACAACATTTTTCTCGCATTTTCACTCAATTCAACTTGGGATTTTGTGACGACACTAATTATATTATTCATAGGTACAAAGTATAAACCAAACGAACAAATGTGATTTCACATAAAAAAAAGTAGGTTATATTGACATATGTTAAAAACGTTTAAAAATTTTCCAGAAGATTCTCTTACTTGTAGCGTTGTTAAAAATTATCATACATGAAGCACAGTTTACCGAGAAATTTTTCCGCAGTGTCAGGATACATTAAAATTAATAATACTAATAATGATACTGAATAATCGAGTGAATTCTAGCCATAACCATCTAAAAAAAATACATTTTTCAAAAAATAAATAATTCAAAAAACTTCTTTAAAATTTAAAGCAAGTATTTAAAATCCTTTCTTCAAATTATATTCCATGGAATTGAATGTGAATGTTGTGAAAACGGCGGCTTGCTTCTTTGAATGTTAGAAGGATAAACCAAAGACAAAAATCTGTGTTTGAATACTGTGCGGATAGCTTTATCATAGAAGTTGTTCAGAAACAAAAAAAATAAAAATAGGAGGTATATTATATTGTAAGCTTCTATCGCTTCTTAAAGATTTTTGCGCATCTTGAATGTATATTTATTATCGTGTTAACTCGGTTCAACGGCCTTCCTTGTACATGAACTTCTTAGAATTTGAACAGCCTTGGCCTTGTTTACTACTTTACCGAAATATAAATCAAAGCATGTGTATGTACTCAGCAGGCAAGAAATTTATATTTAGTGTATTAATTTAAATTTCATCACATCATAGGATTGAATGGGTAATCGTTATATAGACTCCATCAAACACGGAGTAATACTATAAATGATTTGTATATTTTATAACCCTCCAGGAGATGATTAGGAAGGAATAAGGACTCGGTAGAAATGCTCTTGGTGTCAGCAATGCTAGTGATTTCACGCGAACTGTTTCGGAAAGGTTTTTGGGTGCCCACGAAAGGTGTTCAAGTCAATTCTTTTTCACGGGGACTAGTTATTTCCGCTGGTGTCTTTTCGTTGATTCAACGGTGATTATCTTAATCTCAAGATAGTGACCTATACGATTTCTGCAGAAAGAAGTTAAAGAAAGATATGTAGCATATGGATGGAAAAATGAAATTCAGGGTACGAGCCTAAAAGTTGTCTCTACTACATTCATACGTACATATGAGTACCAAAAGCAAACATGAGAGAAAAGTACTCCAAAATTAGAGTTAAATTTTTTGTTTTATTAAATTTTACCCATCTTAAAATTTTAAAAAAGGAACTTACTTCTTACAATGGTGGACAAAGCTAGTCTCATACGACATAAGTATATTCGCTTGGTTTTGGTAGAGTTACAGAAGAAGGACAGTAAGCTATAGGGTACGAGCCTACCAGTCGCTATCGACTTCTAGCTGAAACTGCCGGTTTGCGCTAATTCTTATCGATGCTTCGCTTTGCTTATTGAATATTCCGCTATAATCACGTGATGTCAAATATAATATGTTTAAGTAATTCTATGTGTGTACAATGATTTTAAATGTATAGGTTTTGTAAAAGGTTTTATTACAGTACAATCAGAAAATTCTGTTACATTATACTGCTAGTGTACACAGTTACCATTAAAAGTAAACATAAAAAAACCTCATTTCCAGTAACAAAAGTAAGTTGATTGTAAGTAATACACTATAAACATTACTAAAAGTGAATGAGTACCTTGAAAAGGCAATAGAAGGAAAAAATCATTATAAAGAGTTCTGTTATAAATTTGTAAACGAAAAAAGTGTGCAGGAAGAAAAGATCAGTAAAATTACAAAAAAACTTTAATGATAAAATTGTGTTAAAAAATGAAATAGAATTAATGAAGATAAAAAGGGAAAAAAAAAATTATAAAGACAAGGAACGTAAGATTCATGTGCTACATAAAAAAATTGAACTATTGAAATACCTCACTCATAAAATGAAAAGTAAAGACAAAATTCCACAGGACAATGTTGGCTAACTTGAGAACACTAAAACATATTGCACTAGCTGCTGAAAATGTAAATATAAAAGATGTAAGAAAAATCTCTTAATAAATAATGTCAAAGAAAAAGTCCTAGCAATATTATTGTAATGTATTAATAGAACAGAAATAAAGGAATAGCTGTAGTGCTAGTCACATTAAAAATTATTTGACGAAAAATGAAAAACTTACTATGTCTTAATATAATGAACACAGACTGTCTAACAGATCAGGTAACGAGAATTATAGACTATTATGGCATGGAAGAAGATCGACTTGACAATATTTTGTAATGAAGCTATCCCTCTTTCAGCGAGCAAATTAAACAGTGGCTTGTGAAAACATACTTAAACGGCAACAAAACGATTTAAAGTATTACGAGTTAAATTGAAAAATATAAAAAAGAATATCAAATTAAGTTAAAAAAAAACGCATATAATGGCTAATACAAAGTTAAAACAGTTGTTAAAAAAAACTGCTTGCATGCTTCCTCTTTTTGTTTTTTTTTTATGTTTAGTCTAACAACAATAGTTGAATTTTTATGAAAATTATACTTAAATCACACTGTTTATTGTTTATACTCAAGCCACTAATCCGTACGGGTATTACAATACCTCCTTGCAGGATTATTATTTCTTTATGCAATGTGAATTAAAAAATTTTTTAAAAAAGATTAATTTATTATATACATTGAATTTATTATAAAATTATATGAAATAGTTTTTTGCATCCTAACTCAATATTGTACTAGTGGCTATTAAGTAAATAAATAAAAATAAATAAATGATCCGTTTTATGTGTACACTTACAGTCTCCGCTGATTATTGGTCTACTTATGAAACTTCTATAAACCGCTATTAAAATAATTCAGAACTACTAAATCTATAGTAAAAAAACCAGAAAAATTTTAAAAGGAAAAAATTTTTTTTAGATATGCCAGTTATAACAATGAGTAAACCCTTGTTAAATAGTACGATCACTAAAATTTTAGAATTTCTTCAAACTGACTTTATTTTAGAAAAGTGGCTTATAAGGAAGATGTTATTACCGTTAATATAGATGATGAAAAACAAAAAAATTGAATTTTTAAATGATTTTTCTTTCTAATGTCTCTCACCTTCGTCAACAATGTCAATCATCGCATTCTTAGGTACCTAGTGGTATAAGTAAATTTGCTTCTTTACGACTGAAATGGTATATTTTAGCTAGAGGCAAGGGTACCCAAAGTGTGTTTGCGTTGTTTACGAAAACTTAAAGAGAACGATTTAAGCTTCTGATCTAACATAGGGTTATAAAAAATCTAGATGTACACATTCAAAATGACAAAGGCTGCATTAATTTTACAATAAGTGAGAATCTACGATTTTTCCTTTATTTAAATGAATCTAAGTTTTTTTTTTCTATTTAAAAAAGTTTCGAATTACTGGTCAGTTGCGTACTTTTTAACTATAAAACAAATAAAAAAACAAATCACAAGTGCTTTATTTTGTAACCAGATTACACAACACATAATACTTTTGCCGTTTATATACTGCAAAAGACAACTATACTGAGCAGTTTATCCTACAAACAAAAAAGTACTATCTATCTACTTGTATTGTATAGTTGTATAGTTATGGGTCTAATAGTTTTTTCCATCACACTTCCTCCTGCTCCCCCATAACTCCCACACTCTTCTAATGCTCTCCTACAGCTTTCTCACAGCGCTCTCACAAATCACTTTATTATTCGCTAGTTCTTACGTGGTTTTAAACCGAATATTTTCTTGGGCCAGCTCCCCCCACACTTGCATTTGTCTTCCACCGTCTCCTCCGCAAACTCCCTCACTCATTTTTAAAAAAAAAGAATTATAAATCTATAAACACATGACAATTAATAGATGAAGTATGTTATGACTCTAATGCTTATAGGTAAATTAAAAATGAATACGATCAATAGTATACAAGCGAATGTTGATACATCGAAATCATTGTATCAAGAGGCGCATTTGCATAGATAAAGGTACTTGTTAAACAAGCACTCTATATTCTTCATACATGCTTTCTTATCAATATCTAATGTACTAAAGATTCATAATACTAAACCACATAATTTTTTTATTTTGAGAAATTTTCTCAAGAAATAAACAAGAATGAGGGAAATATCCTCCCCGGGTGCAGATTGAACACACAACCTCCTGTTTTCTAGACAGTTGATCTACTATTTGAGCTACCGAGAAGCCGTACATTCACTCGCACCATAAGTTTAGATAAGTTCTCATTCTTAATTTTCACACTGTCTTTCACCTAAACTTGATATAGTAGTTATGTGTCTTTAATGCTTGTCGGTAAATTAGAAATTAATATGACCAATAGTATACAAGCGACTGGTGATACATCGAAATCATTGCATCAAGCAGCGTTGGCCGCGATGGTCAAAAGTTTGCTGCCAACCGCAACCTTCAGAGCGCTTCTTTATCAGCGCCACCACCGGCCTAGCTGTGAACTATCGCTAATGTACACATTCGTATATAACTACATACAGTTCACAGCGATAGTTCACAGCTTGGCCGTTGGTGCCGCTGATAAAGAAGTTCTCTGGAGGTTGCGGTTGGCAGCAAACTTTTGACCATCGTGGCCAACGCTGGCATCAAGAGATGCATATGCATAGATGACGGCACTTTCAATACAAGCACTCAATATCCTCCATATATGCCCTTTTCTTAATTTCCAATATACTTAAGACTCATAATACTAAACCACATACAGCTCTCAAAATTAAGAATGAGAAACTTATCTAAACTTACGTTGTGAGTGAATGTACGGCTCCTCGGTAGCTCAAGTGGTAGAGCAACTGTGTAGTAAACAGGAGGTTGTGTGTTCGATCCGCACCCAGGAATAATATTTTTCTTATTTATTTTTTAAGGAATTGTCTTAAAAAAGGAACTATGTGGTTTAGTATTATGAGTCTTAAGTATATTGGATATTGAGAATTGGGCATGTATGGAGGATATAGAGTGCTTGTATTGAAAGTGCCGCCATCTATGCATATGCACCTCTTGATGCAATGATTTCGATGTATCAACAGTTGCTTGTATACAACTGGTCGTATTAATTTCTAAAAATTGATGTATTTTTTTTGGCACTTCATTCAAATTATTTATACTTAAGAATACTTTATCAAGATGTATACTTATGTAGAAAAGCTTAAAAAAGTTTGCACGATTTATAAAGTTGAAAATAATGTGGAAAAATAATTGCAAACAGAATTGAGTGTACGCTGAATATCAGTTAGAGCAACAGGTACGTGCGGAGCATTATTTCAAAAGACGTATGTAACTAAATACTTTCATCATATAATATTTGAACTTACCCGAATAGAAATGTGCCGTAGCTTGCCTGACTGCCTGTGCAGGTCCTGCACAGGCAAGATAGGCATTTTCTGCATATGTGAGTTCAGGCTGTGCACAGTTCCTGTACAGGTCCGGTGCTCTTGCCTGAACTGACATTAACTGTCTGCTACTACAGTATAGTCTTAACCTTTTTTTAAATTAATCTAAAATAGAGCAAAACCATTATTCTCGACGAAAGATGCGAAATAAATATAGAATGCAAATTATTCGTAAAAGAAAAATTGTGGAAAAAAGAAAACCAAACGGATTTAACGGAAATAATGAAAAAAAGCTAAACTTACAGATAATATCAGTGATAACTCAGCTGTACAGTTTGATAAGCAAGAAATTCAGAGCGATATTCAGCAAGAAATTTTTAAAGAATTAAACACAACTAATGACTGCGTAAGAAAAAAAAAACAAACAAGTGTTAATATTGATGAAGTTCGTGATTTGTGTGTACAACTTCGGAAATGGAAAAGAGAGTGTTTTATTGCAAATAGCCACATGGATAAACTTTTAAAAATATTGCAATATCACATTCCCAGCTTACCTGTTTCCCATAAAACTTAACTAAAATCAACTTCTCTGTTTAAAAACTTTTTTTTATGTAACATAACCTTACAATTTAATTGCGTAAAAGTCAGTTCAGGACTGGATTATATTTGTCCAGGTTGCCTGAGCTAAGGCTGCCTGTGCAGGAGCCTCAGCAGGTCCTGTGCACATCGTTGGATAAAATTCCATTAATGCCTGAGCAGGTCCTGCGCAGGCAGCTCAGGCACCTGTCCAGGACCTGTTCAGTGCCTGAACTCAATTTCTGTTCAGGTATGATTTTCATCCTTTCACTACGTTCTGTAATCTACATACTTAGCAGATATACTGTCCAAGGGCAATTAGTGCCAGGCTACCGTCTACACTCACCTACGCGTACGGAAATTTCCGGAGAGAGAAGGGTACAGTGCGATAGGACCTTGTTTTGACCGAAACAGATATAAATATTGACTGTTGCAGTAATAAAACTGAATCGGTCAGATCTTAATAATCAATTCGTGAAAATTCAACAGTCTCATAAACTAAACATAACCTTATGATATGAAATATTAGGGATTCATTATATCCGGATTTATCGACTGGGTTTTTTTCATTATAATATACAGGTAACCAAAAGTAGTTCGAGTATAAATAATTACGTTCTGCAGTTTTGTAACCTTAAAAACTTGTTAAAAATTGTTTTTTTTTAACCATTACAAAAGATGCTAAATAAGTTATATGAAAACTTTTTATCAATACAATCAATTTGATACTGTAACATATGTAAGTTGTCTGGCTTCAACATTTTTAAGAACTTGTATTAATAAGTATGATGAGTTGATCAATTATTGGTTTCAAGAGATAAAATGTTAAATATATGTGTTTTTACATTTTTCCCCATTTACATTTTATTTACAATAAATATATTTCTTTGTACTGAGAATGGAAGTAAAAATATTCAAAAGGTCCAGTAGAGTGAGTTATGGTAAAAAATAAGCGTACTCTAGCGTGAAAATTCTTCCTTCACTCAGAAATACTTTTGCTGACATTGACATTGCTGATTTCAAAGGACAGTATTTCTTTATAAAAGTTTTGTTACTCGAGCAGAAAAAATTGACTAATATATTACAAAAATTTTACAATAGATTTTATAAATAACAAGTTAAAAACCTTAAAGTTTGGTATTTCAAATAAAAACATGTCGTTGCCGATTGATATGATCTATATCAAAAAATATCAAAAATTAAAAATGTCATCAGCAGAATCACTGTTTTTTGATAAAAATTTTGGTTTGATTGCAGGTATTAAAGTGCCTCATACTGATAATGCATGGTAAACGTGTATATTTTTACGAACCATCATCCACATTTTAACATCTCCTACAATAACTAAGACCGATCTTTTTCAGTTAGAGTTTTATATAAGTGAACACCATAAATTGTATTTAAATTTGTATGACCATTTAAAACCAAAATATTATCTACTAATTCATTAATATAATATAGTATAATATTACAAAATGGTTCTCCGATAAACATTTCTAGATTGAGATTCGAATCCAAGCACCAAGAGCTAAAAGCAATTGTACAAGCTCAAAGTTCTAGGATAAATATTTTAAAAACCATTGCTACTAGGTATCTCTTAAAATTAATGAATTGTTCTTTTATATCATACAAAAAAATTAATATCGAATACGGTACTGTCGTGTCCAATAATATTATTTCTTCTTTTTTTCTTCTTTTAAAAGACAAATGTTGTTTAACTAAAGTACTTATTAATGATGTAACATATAAATTATGAACTGTAATAGTAGCTTGTATCGAAGAAAATAATCCTAAATTTAGAGAAGTGCAAGAAATTTGCAAAGAAGAAGATGAAATATATTTCTTATACGTTTCATTCAAAATAATTGGCTTCGATACGCATTGTTTTGCTTATAGCGTTTTCAAAAATATAAATGAAAAAATGTTATCTCTCATTAATAATTACATGACCGATATCCTTGTATAATTGTAAAAAAAAGTGATTGTTTGTACGTTGCCCCTAGGCATCGATTGTAAAGTCTAATGCGATGAATTAAAAAACATTAAAAGTTATTGAACGAATTTTTGATGAAATAAAGTTTTGTAAAAAAAATTTCCGTCTTACACTTATTACTTAAACTAAAATTCTTGTACAAGTAACGACAGCATTGCTGTCACCCTTCTAAGTAAAATGATAAACATCATATATATCTATACACATATATAATACGTATGTATACGTATGATATTCTCAGTGTCAGTTAGACACTCGTACGGCCCGTCGAGTGCGTTCAGTCAGATTTGTGAGTGAACGAAATTTGTTCCTCTGAAAGCTGAGTGAGCGTTCGGTACTCACTCAGCTAGTTGGGTGTTGACACGCCACCACGCGGCTGAACGCCAAACGTACACTGTGCACGTAAATGGAAAGTATCTCTGAGTGTTCTTAATAAACATGCATTTGTTAGTCATTTATTAGTATACGACTCAATAAGTTTGGTTTCAGTGAAGTAAACATTCAATAATTTGATGAATTTTGTCTTCTAGTTAGATCGTTTTGTTTAATAATTATTTGGAATCGTGATAAAAATTGAATACGAAGAAATATTAAAAATACAAATTTCATCATTATTCATGTAACCCGTGTAGCTATGTAAATGTTCTATAATAGGTATTGTATTAATTTCAGAATTCCCATACCCTGTCTACATAAAATGATGATTTACTAACTTAATGTTTATTTGATTGTACTTCAAGTTTGTTATCGTGATAAAATGAAAAGAGCTATTAAAAAGTTTTATTTTATTAAATTACGCATGTAGTACTAGAACTGACACCACGCTAGTAGTATTTTAATTAAAAAAACTTAAACATAAAACAGTAGACCAGCTATGTACTCTACTGTTATATCAAGATATCTAGTAATCTGAAACTAATAAATGTTTATCTACCTAATTCTTATATTAAATTTTCATTTTAACTTTAATTTTATTTATATTAAAGTACATAAAAGTCTTATATTGCCTCTGTGCACATCGTTGGATAAAATTCCATTAATGCCTGAGCAGGTCCTGCGCAGGCAGCTCAGGCACCTGTCCAGGACCTGTTCAGTGCCTGAACTCAATTTCTGTTCAGGTATGATTTTCATCCTTTCACTACGTTCTGTAATCTACATACTTAGCAGATATACTGTCCAAGGGCAATTAGTGCCAGGCTACCGTCTACACTCACCTACGCGTACGGAAATTTCCGGAGAGAGAAGGGTACAGTGCGATAGGACCTTGTTTTGACCGAAACAGATATAAATATTGACTGTTGCAGTAATAAAACTGAATCGGTCAGATCTTAATAATCAATTCGTGAAAATTCAACAGTCTCATAAACTAAACATAACCTTATGATATGAAATATTAGGGATTCATTATATCCGGATTTATCGACTGGGTTTTTTTCATTATAATATACAGGTAACCAAAAGTAGTTCGAGTATAAATAATTACGTTCTGCAGTTTTGTAACCTTAAAAACTTGTTAAAAATTGTTTTTTTTTAACCATTACAAAAGATGCTAAATAAGTTATATGAAAACTTTTTATCAATACAATCAATTTGATACTGTAACATATGTAAGTTGTCTGGCTTCAACATTTTTAAGAACTTGTATTAATAAGTATGATGAGTTGATCAATTATTGGTTTCAAGAGATAAAATGTTAAATATATGTGTTTTTACATTTTTCCCCATTTACATTTTATTTACAATAAATATATTTCTTTGTACTGAGAATGGAAGTAAAAATATTCAAAAGGTCCAGTAGAGTGAGTTATGGTAAAAAATAAGCGTACTCTAGCGTGAAAATTCTTCCTTCACTCAGAAATACTTTTGCTGACATTGACATTGCTGATTTCAAAGGACAGTATTTCTTTATAAAAGTTTTGTTACTCGAGCAGAAAAAATTGACTAATATATTACAAAAATTTTACAATAGATTTTATAAATAACAAGTTAAAAACCTTAAAGTTTGGTATTTCAAATAAAAACATGTCGTTGCCGATTGATATGATCTATATCAAAAAATATCAAAAATTAAAAATGTCATCAGCAGAATCACTGTTTTTTGATAAAAATTTTGGTTTGATTGCAGGTATTAAAGTGCCTCATACTGATAATGCATGGTAAACGTGTATATTTTTACGAACCATCATCCACATTTTAACATCTCCTACAATAACTAAGACCGATCTTTTTCAGTTAGAGTTTTATATAAGTGAACACCATAAATTGTATTTAAATTTGTATGACCATTTAAAACCAAAATATTATCTACTAATTCATTAATATAATATAGTATAATATTACAAAATGGTTCTCCGATAAACATTTCTAGATTGAGATTCGAATCCAAGCACCAAGAGCTAAAAGCAATTGTACAAGCTCAAAGTTCTAGGATAAATATTTTAAAAACCATTGCTACTAGGTATCTCTTAAAGTTAATGAATAAAAAAACAAATCAC
>NW_019384272.1:245759-256958 GCF_000648655.2 Copidosoma floridanum | reverse complement strand
AAAAAAAAAAAAAAACATCTTCATGGCCCGTTATTTTGTAAAGAAAAGAATTCAGTTCTTTCTTAACGTTGTGAAGTTAATCATTAACTAACTTACTAGTTTAATTATTAACAAATTTCAAGATTAAAATTTTTACAAAGTGAGTCTCAATTTCAAAAAATCTTTATTCTTACGTGGCAACTTACTCTCTATTATGATGCAAAAATGAGGATAAAATATTTTTTTTAATTGACCACTTTATCCAATCAGACATTAAAAATGTGGTTGGAAAAAATTTTTTTGAGTTTTATCAAACTATAAAACATTGATTATTCATAACAATTATAATTATTAGATATTTCTATTGCACACAGTTCTTACGATTATTTTACAATTTAACAAATATTTACACGTACAGTATAATAAAAATAACATTAAAATTAAATATTTTTTTCAAACTTCGTCGCATTTTATCCTAACTTAGTGGCTCTCTTTATTAACTTGCAGTTCCATTTTTTCTGACAAAATAGTATGTGTTAGAAAAAATAAGTCTTAATTTATATTCGAATGTATTTTTTATATTATAAACATCACCAAGAGAATCGCTAGATTTTTCGAGCATGTACAAGACGGACAATTAACAACTATAATATTAATATTAAATAGATACACATAAAAGTATTAAAATTATATGTACAAATAACTGAAAAAAATTTAATTTCCTAAATACTATTTTTAATTTGAAAATTATAAACAAAACCAACTTTATTCGATTTATTATTTATAAGCATCAAAATTGAGTTTGTTTTACCATGTTTTATAAAAATAATAATATTGTGTGATGTAATAAAAAACTTGTAGTTGAAAAATAATGTTCTAATATGTTACCAGTATCTGGTTGTGAGGGCTGGCGCTGCGTGCAGCACGCCGAGGGCGAAGCCGGAAGGCCCCAATAGTTCATGTGTGTGTGTGCGTGTGTGTGCATGGGTGTGTGGATGTATGTGTTTACGTTTGATAAAATGTATGATTTCAATTAATGACATAATTTAAACGAATATTAGAGCCGTTTTAAAACTGCTTTTTATAATTATAGGAGTTTAGTAGACTAGATTTTTTGAAGAACTTTATCACATTAAGAAATATGAAACTACGTTCATAAGGATTTTTGTCAGTACATATGCTATATACACTGTTATACCTGCAATTCACTTATCAAAAGTGTATATTCTGATTTTTTTTTAAATGATCATCTAAGATTTAGAAAAATACCGCATAAAAAATTAATATGGAATTTCACGGTGAAAATTTGAATTTAGAGTATTATTTGGCAGTACTTAGCTCAAAACTGAGAAATTTACGGTAAGAAGAGAACCTGTATGTAAATTAATACTTACTCTAAAGCAAATGTATTGAAGAAAGTTATATTTGAAATTTGTAAAAAAAAGGATATTCCTATAAAATGAGGAAAAACTGTAAATTATCGTTATTTTATTATTATTTTTTTTATTGCATGCATAAAGTGCAACTGCTGTTTTGCGCCCTTAGGCCACATTTTGCGCTTTTGTAATCACTTTAGGCCCACGGGTGGAAAAATTTTTTGTGCCCTCCCGATACAAAGTGCTTTTTTTGCCTTAGGGTCCAAAGCGATTTACTAGGCGCAAAGTGTGCTCACTGGCATAAAATTACTCTTTGCGCTATCGGTAAGAAAAACATTATACGCGATTCGGGCACCAACATACAACAAGCACACTTGTTGGGCGCTCCTGTTGTACTTTGTGCCTTAGTGACGTAATGTAAAATTTCCTACGTCGGGCGTGTTTGAAAGGCTAGTGTGCCCTCAGTAGGAAAAGAAGGATTCACCACATAAGCGCCATCGCTCTATGGTTATATTACGTCCTTTGGGCCGTGCTTATCAGGTTCCTGGGGCTGCAAAATAGATCCAAATACGAAGGTACTTACCAGACGAAAATTATCATTTTGAGGAACTTTTAATTAATTATAATAAACTCAAGCTCTTATTGAGTTTGGAATATTAAACAATTTGAGAAGGCATATTTTGTGCATGTTTTGATAACTTGTTTTAATTAATATTAAAACTACGATTTCACCATAGTATAGTATAGTACAATATAATATAGTATAGTATAGCAGGAGATTTCAGGGTATATTGAATCCTATAACCTTAATCTCTCCAACCCTTATTATTTTTCTATAATTACCTTACTTGCTACCACGTAAGTATTTCGTGCAAGCCCCTTGTAACGATCCCCTCAGATGACTTCGTCAACCAACTTACTGGGTACTATTTACAGGGTGCATCGATTTTATTAAGTACACTCTAGCTATTATAAAGTTTAATGGAAGGATCTTTTTCAATAAACTTTTTACATCTGATAAGTGATTTTTTGGCATCCATAGTACTCATACTATCAAAAAAAGCATTAGAAAAAGTCTCGATAATTTTCGACGGGATTGCAATCCATAACCCCTCGAGTTTTTTGATGTGAAACATCTATTGGCGCGCTTGGGGGCTCGACCGACGCGATGAAGCGATCCGTACGATGGCACGATCTCCGGTTTAACTCGGCTCGGATCGGGTCTCTGTCTGTTTCTCCACGCTCTCACTGCCACTCCTCTCTCGTTTGTAACGTATACTACCCGTATATATAGCTATATAGATGAGTATATAATAAGTAAATATCATATATATGTATTGTACGAGCGCGCGGTGGCTCAGTCGGCTAGGTCGTGGATTAGAACGCGGGGAGACCGTGGTTCGATTCCCGGCCAGTGAGACTTTTCAGGCAAGTACCTGTGTGATTTTTCACATGTGCTTTTTTACCACGCAATAGTCCTCGAGGAGGGTTTAGGCGACCTTCTCGCAGCAAAATTGCCTAATTTCCCCCTACCCCCTGCTTTCATGGGAGGCCTTCCATTCCTCTTCCGTTCCTCCTCCCAAGTGCTAAGTGCCCATAGTAGTGCCTTTATATAAAAGGAGCCAGACGTAGAGCACTATAATATAAAAAAAAAAAATGTATTGTACATATAGCATTTACATACGTACACGTACATATTGTATGTTATAGATGTGTAAAAAAATTTTCAAATTTTACGGACTCCGAGAATCGAACCCAAATCGTGTGGAGTGGTAGTCAGGGATCTTATTGATTGTGCTACGCAGCATGCCGATCTGATCTATTCTTATTACTAATGGATACCAACCAAGAAACTTCTGAATTAGAAAATTCATCTATAATAGGGCTTTATATATATGTATATGAGCCTGCCGATTTCAAAAGATATAGTAATGATTATTTTTGAGTGGTCCAATGATATCATAATTATGTCAAATTGTGTTTGTAAGTTCGTTTTGCTTATATCTTTTAACGGTTTGATGTACAGAAAAAATAAAAATACCAGCGTGTAGGACGAAAAATGTTCGATCAACAAGCACTTTTAATTTTGTTTCAAGTAGCGAAAAATGTTTAGAAAAAAATGTAAAAGGCATTTTGGCAGTACCCGTAAAAGTTTACTCACTTATAAGTGAGATAGAGAGAGCCATTGATCGTCTGCTGTCGTGCTCGCTCTCTCTATTGCACTGATACAGGTAGGCCTTTTTCGTGGCTTTTTTAAAATATTTTGCGCATGTAGAAAATGATGAATTAATATTAGAATTAGTATCATTTTTTCATCATTTAACAAAATATTCTTCTCTGTAAACAGGATTATTTTAAAATAACAATATTTAACCATAATGCAAAGTTTTCCCGGGATCTTCGAATTAAGTTTATTCAAACTCCATTTTAACCCGTCTTTAACAAAGAGCCAATGAAATTCGCGCACGTGCGCAACGACGTACAGTGAACAGATATCCAAAAAGAGAAAGAGAGACAGAGAAAGCAATGAACCTGATCGTTTGTTAAACTAATGTATGTGTAGGTAGGTAGTATAGATATACTCTTTGCCATGTATTATTGTTCTTTCTTGTTCTCGTTGTTTCTATGTTAATGAACAAAAAAAAATTTAAACATAATTTTCTTTCCCCTAATCTCTAATATTCACTGATAAAAATACATATTTATAAATAAACTGTTTTTTTAATATAAAAATATGAAATTGAGATTATTCAGAGTAAAAAAAAAATACTTTTTCTGTCTCGCACGTTTCTGAGAGGCAGGTGTGCGCTTAGTAGAAAAAATAGGATTCGCCACATACGCGACATTACTCCGTGTCTGTCTTACGTCCTTTGGGCTCTGTTTCACAGGTCCCTCGGGCCGCAAAGTATCCCTGAAGACAACAGCACTTATCTGACGAAAACAACTATTTTTATTATAGACAATCAAATCCTACCGAGTTCAATAACGTATTCTTTAATTTTTCACATCTGTCGTGTGTCCCAAGACCCACACCTGGTTTTTTTTCGGCTAAGAGGTTACCATGTTAACTACTAAGCCATGGAGGTTATACCACTAAAAGAACTAAAAGACTTAAACATTAAAAGAATTTAAAGTTACAACATTACAAGAACTAAAAGACTTGAAAAATTCTACGACTATGTTTGTATAGTTATATCTGATTTTTCAAAGATATGTGCTACCGTTTATGTACTGTATTATGTATGTATTACTGTATTTATGCTACGGTAATGATAGATCAAGTATTTTGGCAAGTTAAGTTTATTTATTTATGCACAGATCATAAATGTAGTCTTGGTGTATATGGTGATTAAAGATTTCGATAAGGCTGACAAGTACACTAATTAGGTATATAACATATTTGAGTCACTCAATGTGTCGTGCAGAATTACTCTGACTTTAGTTATGACATGATTCAATTAGTATTTTTAGTTAAGTATATATTATTTAGCCGTTAACATTATGCTTTGAGCCGTTTCATAGATATAATATCTAATTGAATCTTAGCCTTTCTGTTTTTATATTTACCATCTTCATTCTCTTCACGCAAAACGTACTTCATAAAAAAGAGCCAAACGTATTTGAATCCATTCGGCATCTGTACTGTACGCTTTTCTCAGACATTGTACGAACATATAGAGTGTATTAATACGAGCACAAGTGTAAAATATAAAATTTATACATAAAAAATTTTTTTCATTATTTTGTTTGAATCAATGCGACAAAAAAAAGATTTCGATTTAAAAACATAAAATGTCTATCTCTTTACTTTAAAGTAATATATTTCAAGGTGTACATAAAAAAAAGTATCAAATAATTAGTTTTTACTTCATTCCTTTACTTTCAGGTTTAATCAAAAACTATTTGTATATTAAAAGGTAGGATAATAATAACCAAATAACTACAACTAAATAAGAGACAATATCCTGACATTAATTAATATAATCGCTTTCAAACGATGAATTTTCAAAAATACAGTACAAATCTAAAAAATACAATTAAAATTTTTTTGTATTTAATGACTATTAGAATGCACGATTGTTATACATTCGTTACTTAAATAAAAAACAATTTATCTGTGTGTGCTTACTTCCATGTTCACGCTCGTATGTACACATAAAACTATATATACATAAATGTGATTTTTATTGACAGTTTTATACTTTGTATTTTATGACTCATACTAAAAGAGTAGGAACGGGCTTTTTTCCAGGCCATGCTTCTTTTGCATACTTCTTTTTTTTCGGCTCCAATGAATTGTTATCCATAGAACAATAGGGTTCAGTTGTTTGCATCAATTTATTTTCAATTGGATTTGACGTTATTTCGACTTCAGGCGCTGGATTTGGAAAACCAATACCTAGTCTCGAAGTCAAAGACGTTAAGCCAGTTGTGTATAGATTACTTTGAGATATCGTAGAATACTGCTCTTGAGGTAAATCTGGATAAAAAGTTGAGGTCAGTGATGTCGGACATAAGTTTTTCAAAGATCCATGTATTTCTTCTAGAGGTGATATAAGTCCTCCTTCCATCCGCATTTTCTAAAAGTAAAATGTGTAAGTTATCAAGTTGTATCAAGCTTAAGTGTAACTATGTAAATTTAAGCTAGACCATGTGTCTAAACCTTTTTAGTGATACTACGTAAGGATATTTAAATCTTGTAACTTATAAGTGTGCTGAACGTTTATTTTAATCAACTATTTCATAAATTATAAGTAAAGGTTTCCTGATAGTAACAAATACAATAGCACTATGGGCTAGAAGAGATATCTATCTCCCTTTTGTAGAGCAGATGGGTACCTCATTTGATGTACCCAAACATTAGAAATCAATCTAATTTTATTAATGGGCAAATTCGTATTGGATGGGACGTGTCGATAAATTCAATTATTCGAGTTTCTTAATTGTTTTGTAAGGGTATGTTTATTGTTGTTTGTTGTTGTTTTGTATTGTACATACAATGTACGTGGATCAGAATATCCTTTAATATAAAAAACATGTTAATATTCTTTTACTTTTCAGCAAAGTTGTTTGAAACTTGTTTTATCGTAACGATGCCAATGAAGCTTTTTTACAATACATTTTTTATTTTGTTTCCTTTTGCTATGGTGGAAGCATTATCACTTAATTTAGAATCGAGAAAATTCTCCGAGTCGCTTAAGTTGAAAGGTATAAGATCATAAAGCGAGATATGTTATTGCTACTTCTGCTATGAATATTCTTGGAGTAGTGATTATCAAGCGTAAGTATGCTTGACCACAGCCTTTAGTTTGGGTGACAAAAATGTCTAGAAAAGTTATTTTTCTGGCTGGTACTTAATACACACGGTTCTGCCCAAAAGTTACTTATATTAAAGCTTAAAATATTGAAAAATTGGTAAAGATTTCAAGTTTTCCTTATTTATTTTAATATTATCTATAATTTGATAAAAACTTTATTGTTGAGTTGTAAATTATGACGTATCAAGCAAAGGTCCCCGCTGTTTGTTGTATGTCGTCGCAAATTTTCTTCTAAAAAAGATAGGGTTTCTGAAATTTCTTTCTAGTATTAAAGCTCTCACATCATCACAAAGTCTGGTTTGCTCTTTAGCTAGAATGAAATTTTCTAGTATTTTTTTCTTACTAAATACAGTTTGTAAAGATAAGACATAAGAAACGTGATTTTTGTCAAATGCTAGCTAATCCATCGTGTGGTGTCCACAAAATTTCGCGCAAGGACCGCTCCAGTACTATTTAAGTCTTACGTAAGTCTCGCGCAGTACTGCTTAAGTTCCGCGCAAGTCCCGCTCAAATCCCAGGCAAGTTCCACACAAGTCCTGCGCAAATTTTGTATAAGTCATGCTTAAGTCTCACTTAGGTACCACAAAAGTGACGGTTCACTGCATGTCATTTGTGTATTACACACGGCATCTTATGCACTATGACCTTTTATTAATTTTTTCGTTAACTTAACGTATCCTCGAAAACTAAAAACGTTCTTTTTATTAAAGAGTATTACCTCATACCTAAAAAATAACTGTATTTTAGTAGAATTTTTTTGTTGCAAATAAAATTTTTTACTAACAATACTTAATGATAAACAAGGTAACTGTCCATGAGAGACCATGTTTTCACTTTAGTTAGTATTGATATTTTTTCCCATGCAGATGGCACTGTTTCTAATTACTGCTAACAGTGGGTTGAGGGACAGTGTAGTGGATGGGCCGCCATATTCAGGACTCTACACAGTAACTGTATATTTGTGTATATCATTCACATTACTAATATACATCGATGTATGTGACTTAAACTTATGAATCTCACAGACATTAAACTCCAAGTCAGTGATTGGTTGATTAGGATTGTGTGCGTGTTTGTCCTGAATATGGCAGAGCCAATTGGGAGAGGCTTCCGCATCTGCCACGCTGTTCCCTGATTCATTGTAATACTGCTCGAAGCGGATACATGAGTTGTTGACTAAAACAAACAGTACTTTAGTAATTAACAAAAAATATCATGTAAGCAATTTTAGCCAGTCATTGGCCTAATATCCTTATCTAATTTGCAGAAAAAACGACTCAAGTGTTTAATTATGGTACAGTTTTTTAGGTACTGATTTCATTAAAAAGTCTTTCCAGAAGCGGTAAGGATGCATCAAAGCACAAGAAGAGATCAACTAATAGCTTCCTCAAATCAATAAGGTTTGGAACTACTTTTTATCAAATTAAAAGTATTGATTGATTTAGTTTTAGTCAGATTGATAGTATTTTTCTCTTTTTCTATAGTACTCTGCTATTCAATTTAATTTAATACCTTGGTGATAGTCTCTGCAAGGAATGTAAGATCAAATCTAAGAGTTAAATCTGAAAAGGAAAATATTTAAAAACGCTTATAACAAATGTACAATAAGTCATAAATTACTTTATAACTATTTACTGCAATATTGGTTCTATTTGACACGGCATTTTTAATGCAGACTAATTGACATATCATTATGCACATAACCTCAAACTTTTTAATTTTTAAAATGTACATTATGGATGAATTATAGACTAAAACGACAAATTTTGCAGTAAATACTTACCAAACAATTTTTTAGTCTATGTTTGTTTCATTGTAAACGTTTTATTATTATTTTTACAAATTCTACTATACAAATTTCTCGTTTGTGAAGGATCTTCATATTAGTTCCAGCCACTAGTGGTCTAATATCCTTATCTGAGATGCAGAGACTACGATCGAAGCATTTAATTGTGATAAACCTGTGTAAATGACAAAATACGATAGAAAAAGCAAATATCATTATAAATATAATAAGAATATAAATATAATACAAAAGTTATTCTAAGTTGCGTTAATTTAAAAAAGGTATTGGTATATCTTTTCTTGAGCTTTGATTAATTTTTACCACTTCTAAAATGCCTTTATTAACAATACTGGTACCATAAAAGCTTTGTCACAATTAAATATTTCTGTTGTTACCTCTGCAACAATATGTACGTATTGTATGTCTATTACATATGCCAATGATGTAAGGAGACCTTTTTTTAAATGACAACATGTGGAGCAGACACTGTTACACGTATAACCTTTGCCTCATGTAACCTTAAAGCAGTTATAGCAGGAACACTTGCACGTACACATCGGTCAGGTATAGTTGCTAACAAAATCTTGCAAACTTACTGACTCAGCCCAATGACAATATTTAGGGGTACTTTGGAATGTGTTTTTAATTGCTTCCTATTTAGAAACTATTTGACCTAAAAAATTAATTTTAACGGGGTATACTTTACAAGAAATTTCTCGATGCAGTATTTTTTGAAAATATCACCGTTACATATCAGTCTGAATAGTTAACAAATAAATATATAGATTTGTACTAATAATCATATTGATAGGTTTACTTCAATGCTTTGTGATTAGTAGACATTAAAAGCCAGTATTGTAATTATTTGAAACTTTAAACTCTTATTGTTAGAAAACAAAACAGTTGTTTCCACAAGTAAGCATATATATGTGTGTGCCTGGTGTCTTATATAATTTTAACTGCCTTGAATTATGAAGACTGCCCTGGACAAAACCGTTTTCGTTAGGCAGCGTTTACCGTATAATCAAATGCACGAAAAAATGTACAAATGTATTATATTTTTGAGCATGTGTAACTATAAATAATTATAAATAATTTAAGAAATAAAAAAATGTAATCACGTAAGAGAAAAACTGTTACTATAATTTACTCTGTTCCTACTGGAAAATTAATTTCAATAACAATTTTTTATTGAAGATTTTGAAAAAGATTAATACAATAATGTTTCATTCCAGCTAAATTAAATTTCCAAATTTGAAGAAAACTCGAAAAAAATTTTAAAAAGCCTTCGAAATACTTGAAACAACATCTCGCGATTAATGTGCTACAACCATACATTTTTGTAATGAATTAATTGTTCTAGGAGAAGATTTTAGACATATTCTTTCAGTATCAAAAAATACTAATAAAAGCACGATTATTAAAAAAGCATTAAATAAGTAATAAATCTATAATTCATGGGACATTGTTTCGTATTCTAAAACTTAATATTAATATTCGTTTATTCTTAAAGCTTTTTTCAAACCATTATTAGATATTGAAGTCGGAAAATCATTAGAAGTACCAAATAAATGGAAAACAACTGACGTTTATTCCAATATTTTTGTTGAAGATATTGACTTTTCAATAAATAACGTTATACTTACTTCTTATAATAATTATACTTACTTTTCGAATAATAAAATTATAAATCATGTAAAAGAAGAAATAAAAACATATTGAAGTAAAGATGATGCTATTTACAAGGGTATTGATTAATCTAATAGTGATATTCGTGTAAATTTTCTAAGTGTATTTCTTAAAAATTTGGTGGAGGGTAATCTCTACATGAGTCTAATTTATAAATTGCAACAAGTGGTATAATAATACAAAAAATGGCAATTAAACTTATTGAGAATTTAAAATACAGAAAATCAGCGTGCCATAGCATTACCTCAAGGGTGATGTGAGAATATGTTAACAGATTATATAGATAAAATAATAATCAAGAGAGCGGTGGAAAGTGGCTGAAGCAGTCAATAACAAATATTAAAGCGTTGCTCAGACAATGTGTTTAGAAATTGTGAGGGGTCTGAGGTGAAACACAATTTTACTTTATTTAGAGATGCAGCTGAAAAGTGGACGGAGGGAGTTCTTTAAAATTATGAGGGCGGCTTTTTGGGTTACCTGATTATCATGTTATATAATTGTGAGAGGAGAGGACGGAAGGGGCAGAACAAAAATTCAACCAAATAATAAAAAGGTAAAAACTGATAGAATTTTATCTTATTAAAAGGGTGGCTGAGGAGGTGGTGGGGATCCGAGAGGGGGCTCTTTAAAATCGAGCGGCTGGCTAAGGGGGTGAAGGGGCGGTTAAACAAAAACTTAACCCGATAAAAATGAGGTAAAAACGAATAGAATTTTACCTTATTTAGAAGGGAGCTGAGGGCCGTTGTGTGGAAGGACCTAAAATCACTATATATACACACAAACTCAGGATATATATGTGTTTGTAAAAAGTGACTTAAGTGGACTTATCGTGCTTCTAGAATATGCATGAATAACATGGTAGAATTATGCAGACGTCCGCATAAGTGCCTTCTGGATAAACATACTTATATAGATACTAGTGAGGCTTGGCCACCCTGCGTACTTTGCGCTAACCCCCCAAGAAATATTTAAAACTTAAAAATTTAATAACTTCACATGATTTAAATTTAATATCTACAAAATGATGGACTTGTTAGATGAATAATCAATT
>NW_019384272.1:219386-230206 GCF_000648655.2 Copidosoma floridanum | reverse complement strand
ACCGGATGAATAATCTACATTCAAAGTTGTCTACTTCTGCTCTCAGCTTCGTGTCTCGTGTACCTACATATATGTACATACATGTGATGTGTTTGTATTTCTACGCCTGAAAAAAAATATCACTGAAAAGGTAGATATGTTTCAAAAAGTAGGTACTTCATAGAATTAGACACACCCTTTGACTTTTTAAAAATACTGTCAAGTGACACTATAGCTCCGAGTTGTAGCTTCTGCTGGCTGTAAATGCATTGTTGCCACATGTTTTTGATTTTTTTGTTTTAATTATTCTGTCACAAATATTTCCATAACACCAATTATAACAACAATTGAAACTTTGCACAATTGTTTCTCACACTTCATTCTCTCTATACCTTAAATTTTGTTGTCCTGTGTAATTTCCATCACACTTTTTAATTAAAAATTTACAGCTGTCCCATAAGAGCACGTGTTAACCATTGCATTTTCATTGTCACATTTCTCAATAATGATTTTCATCGACTTCTGTGATTATTTTCACTAAGTACGCAACGTCCTTAATGCGCGAAAAGTAATTTCTTGTGCTTTCATTTTGTTGATAAAAACATTTACAACTGCTTTCATTTGCTACTGCAATGAATGATTAATTTTTTTTTATCTCTTCAGCAGAATTTTTAATCAATTTTGATAAAACCTCTTTGGCGTTTCCAGTATAATTTTATGGTACATTGTATGGTTGCGTAAGGATCTTAAACGTACTGTATATCTATATTGCATTTAACTAATTGCAAAATTAATTTATTTCAAGCATTTATTCCTTATTTATCAACACTTCTTCGCAAATAAATAGTTGGTCTCTTAGTGTTGTATTCGTGTATTGTATTGTTTTTTACAATTGTGTTTCGTTCGTCTTTGTTCAATATACTTGTATCTGGGAAGCATAATTTTTATATTTTTTTATTAAAAACTTCTGGTAACCAAGTCTCGAAAAGTTTTTTTGATGTATTACTCATGTTTTTTTTACAAGTTTTACTATGTTTATAAATTTGAAAAACAATAAAATCAGGAATTTCTAGAAATGATAAATTTGTTTTTAAAAAGTTATTTTTTCTTAATTTTAAAACTTTAAACAGTTTCTTTATACGATGGTAATAATAAAATGCACATGTGACTAAGTTATTTTGAATTGAATTAATTTTTTCTTGACAGGTTGATTGTCTGCAATCCTCTTTCGTTATGATTTTATTATCAGTTATTTTTTTAAGATCATTAAAACTTTAAGCCAACATGTTTCTGCTACTAAAATCGTTAAAAAGTTATTTGGCATACCTCGTTGACTAATCATAGTGAATAAGTTTAAGTTTGTTTTTTCCCAAAATGAAGGGGACTCGATCTGTCTACTTGTAACATCCTACAGCTATCGTTAAAATTTTTATTTATAATTATAATAAAATGAATCGAAACTCATAATATTTTGAACTAATACATTTGAGAATCTTTAATTTTTTTATTTATAAATCATGATGTTTGATATTAGTTTGGATAAACGTTAACAACGATAAGTAAGCATCATTTTTGGAATATTAAGAGCACATCTTCGATCGTACATACAAGTCTCAGATTTTAAGATTTGTGATTAACTAATTTTTGTTTTGAAACAGAGTACTTATTTACAATATATTGTTGGAAACGATGGTTAATTCATCCTTTCTGCACCTGATATAAAGGATGCACTGTTTAATACTGTGCAGTAGAAAATATTTTACAGGGTCGTATAGGTTCAAAGGTATAAGAATTTTTATCGTTAATTTCAAGTGAATTGTTTAGAGGCCATTGATTGCTTATGAAAGAATTAAAACTGTATTATCAATAAGAAAAGACCACAATAGTGCAGTGGTTAAGGCTGCAGATTTCATAACTCAGCGTGCTTGATAACGTAGGTTTATCGGGTTCGAGTCTAGTTACTTGACTTGCGCCTCTGAGAATCTATTACTAATGTGCGTATTCCAACTGTGGTTCACTGGTTTGAAAGTGATGTAAAAAAAAAGTCCTCTTTGCTGTGTAAGTGATTTATTTCACAATTACATCCGAGGCAGTTTTCCACTATGCCATTGACAATAGCATAAATATGCATAATAACACATCATTGCAGAGCCTACAAGGCACAGTTCTAAGAAATGGCTGTACAATATATATGAAAAAAAGTATTATCAACATTGATTGCGAGATTTACACAATTTTCCTTTTAACTACACTGCTTGTCTATACCAAGATGATTTTTCATAAAAGACAGTCGTAGTGATATAAATCATTCTTCAAGTGGTAAAAAAATTGTTTCACTGTGGTGAATTTTCTGGAAATAATAGACCATTCATTAGATCCAATTTTAAGGGTTTGTTAATTAAAATGCTATTTCACATGTACAGTATAAAGTATTTTGTATCGTTGTTACTTAAGTAGCAAGCTTCTTCAGAATTTTTCAATATATTCTTGTGATTAATTAAGGATTCTTTTAGATAATATGCTATGCAATTTTTTAACCAAAGACCACGATAGTACGAACTAATCAAGGTTAGATCTTTTTTTGTTGCATTAAAATATTTCTCAATTTTTCTGAAAAATTGTAATCGATTCATTAAATTTAAAATATCTGTTGTAATTCTAATTATAATTACTGAATTGCCAAGTTATTATGATACTTCTATTATCTTCTTTTATGTCTTTAATAGTAAACTTTCTTTACAAAGCATACTTACTCAGTGTTTTGGTTTTTTTTTGTTTTTTTTTTTTCAATTTGTAAGGAATTTTCTTTTTCTCATTAAATTATTTTTGTTTTTACTAGCAAGGTAATAATAGATTCCTCTTGTGTATCACATATTTGTTACATTTTTTAAATTTTATTTTGTTATGAATTGAATATTTTTTCTTTGGCTTGTTTTATCCATTCTTGTCGAGCTTCGCCCAGATGCGTAAGTGCCCCTCCTTTTATCCCTTTGAAAGCAAGCTGGCCTCCAAAATTTATCGGTATTTTCCTTCTTCTCTCTTCTCTTATGCCCTTTTTGTTTCCTATAGGAGTGGTCCTAACCGACCAGCCCCATGCAGGGAGGTTAGTTTTTAGTCGGTAGGCACACCGGATGAATCCGACACTGCTACCGGATTAGCTGAAGTGTCTACGAAGATTTTCCCCTCCTCGCTCCATAAAAAAAAAAAAATTCCTAATTTAAGAAAATCCAAACTTTTATAATTTGGGTATAAACTATACAAACGGATTCTAACATTATTAATTTTCCGTTCAATTAACTCGTAGTCAGTTTTTGTTAGATTTCCCATTTTTTGTTTATTTTCTTCGATTTCCATTTGTCTACGAGTAGCATTTTTTAATTTTTGTTTCGACTTTTTTTGTTTCTTAAATTTTCATTATTCTTTTATTGGGTTAGGGAAAAAGTAATTCCAGTTTTTTTATGTTTTACAAGGTGAATTTATTCATATAAATTTTTAACACCTATCAACGAAATACATGCCGTTTTGATCAATAAACTTTTGCCACTTTTTTGGTATAACCATAAATCTGTCAATGTAAAACTTTTAAGGTTTTTAGGCACAAAAAATAGTTAAATGATTTTCAAAAGCTACTTCACTACTAAGAGACTTCTGCAGAGACCAAAACGAATGGTAGTCAGACTGGGCAAGGCCTAGACTATGAGGTAGATACATGAAAACTTCTGGCCCTTTTTGTTTTTCTTGGCCTAATGCAATCGTAATAGTTGTTAACATTACAACGTCTAATGAATTATTTGATCAAATTCAAGCAGCTTCTGATGAACAATTTCTTTCCAGTCCTACCAAACACTTAGCATCTTTTTCCAGTACAGGCTTTGCAACCGTCTGTAAGGCTTCTCCAGTAAATCTTTATTTTTAAAGCGTAATAACTATTGCCTGAATACACGAATGGTGCTACTTTTATATCTACAATGTTCTTTGGGCAACTATTTAACAAATACATTATAGCATGGCTTCATTAAATAAGTATTAGTAGCAATATGACTTCAACACGATCTATTAGGAACAACCAGAACTACTTTTTTCCTAACCCAATATTGTTAATGAATTGTTTTTTGTTTTTTTTGTAATTCCTTTCTTTTTAACTTTAACTTTATTAAGATCCACGCCATCAAAAGAAACGTTTCTTTCACTTGTTTTGTTCTTACAAGAACGTCGTAAGTATCTTTCTCCTTTGCCAACTTCAGACGTATTCATATATGTTTATTTTTGTTCCTGTTTTAAATTTTTTTTTGCTTATGTGTTATCTGATTTTTCATTAATACTTGATTAAAAAAAAAATTTTTTTATTGTAAGGTGATGAGTAGAAGAACTGCATTGGTGATTGTTAATTGGTTTGGACAGAAAATTTTTGTTTTTGTTTAAGAGAAATGTATGAATGTATTCCGTAAATTTTTATTATTATTGTATATTTGAGGGATTCTATTATTATCATAGTAATTATTACTGTTATTATTTATATTATCACTGTAATTATTATTTGAATCACCATTACTATTACCGTTCCCATTAACCTGTTCCTTATCATTATCTTTATCATTATCTTTATTATTACCATTACGATTACCATAACTGTAACCCTAATCACTATTACTATCAGTATAACTATCATTATCACTATTACTACCATTACCATTATAATTATCATGATCACTATTATTATCACTATCATAATTATAGGTAATATCTATTTATAATATATACTTTAGGAATGAATCACGGTACCATGCATTTTTCAAAAATGATGTAGCAATCTTAATACTTAATTAATTTTTTTTTTAAATCGGTGATAGAGACAGTTACAATACAGTATTCTTAAAGTCGGCGCTTAAAACTGTCAGAGTGCGGTGCTAAAGGCTGCTAGAATGCAGCACTAAGGGCTACTAAAGAACAGAGTTAATGCTACCAAAAGTTAATAGTAGTTTTCGTCAGATAAGTGTCATCGTCTACCGAGGGTACGCCTAACCTTTATAAACGCCCGAGGCCGGAAAAAAAATTTTTGTTTAAATATTAAAATCAATGTTTTGATGAGTGATACCTCGAAGATTTATCTGTAAAGTAAAAACAAAACAAAAAATATTTCATAGAAATCAATATTTAAAAAATAATCATTTATTAAAAAGTGTCAATTACTTTATTATATAAAAAATAAAAGACAATGCAATTAATAATGACACAAATTCTTGTAAAATGAATTTTTTTAATAAAAAGTACGTAAATTTATTATGATTGATTCATTATTATAAACTATTTATTATAGCAAAGAATTTTATTACATAAAAATTTATGATAGCCAAATTTTTTTTTCATTTAGCTGCGGTGTGCAAAAACTATCCATCTGATCTTGCTAAAATTTAGCGTGGTTATTGAGACTACTAAAGCTATAACTCTGCCGAATTTCAGCCCTTCATGTTTATGCAAAAAAGAGATATTAATTTTTGAATTTTGGCTCAAAAACGAGGTTTTTTGTATTTTGCGGGGAAACTACTGGACCAATCGGAATCGACCAGAGATTATTTTGTTTGTCTTTTTGGAACGCATACTTCAATAAATTTTTTTATTTTTTCTTATTCTAAGGCTTATTGTACGTTTCCAACGCTAAAAACCGTGTTTTATCATTTTTTCCATTTTTTTAAAGCCTTAGCGGAAAACGTTTTTTGTTCGATTTTATTATAATCGATTGACATTGTTTAATACCCTACAACATATTTTTTTCAAGCTAGTCTGAATCTCCATTGCCAAAAACTTAATTCGATCGCACTATATGTCAGATTATAATGAGCAACCATGTTAGTAAAAGGTAACACATAATCTTTATAAATAACAGGTTCTTATGTATGAGCATTAAATGTTTTTCAATTCACGTTGCAAATGCTTGTCCATATAATCCAAGCTACAAAAAAAGTAGTAATCCAAACACAATAGATAAGGAAAATAACAACAGAAAGTGATGAGTAAAATATGAATTTACATTTCATACAAAACCAAATACTTTATGAAACTCTAATATACTTTTAAATAACTGTATGAAAAAATTGTTTGTAGGATGACCTTATCATCGCAAACGGGCTGGACTACATGTCAAAAACAGAAATTTTAAGCAGCCCAGTAAATCTAAAGTTGTGAGTGAATTTCTTGCTGACTAAAGTGAAACTAAAATTTGAAAGTTTAATGATAAGTCCTAAAGAACTTCACGATTGGTATCAGCACCAAAGTATGTTCATTTATAACCATGTCAACGGAGGTTCTTCTTTACATACTATTCAAATCAAAACATTGCGAACGGAGTGTATGATCAAAATCAAACACATGAAACATATGGACAGCAACAAAATGAACTTAATTATAAAACTGAACATCTTAGTTATTTAATCAATTTGTTTTCTTGTACAATTTTTAAAAAATACGAACTGTAATCAAATTTTACGAAAATTTTTTACTCTTATCTTTTATTTGGCTTAAAATAACAAATTAACTCATGATTGTTATTTTATTTTAGTATTAATATACCTATATGAAAAATACTATAATACGTAATAATTTAGTTAACAAATCAATATATAAAGTTATATTTACTCCGTTAATATAATTTTATAAAAAAGAAAAAAGCACCTGTCTTTTTTATTTTATGTGTACTATGTAGATGTTATTCATTAAAAGTGCAATCACTTATGTACATTTCTTAGCTTTTTTTTTTTTTAAGGAATAGGAAGTAGAATAAAGTACGAGACAGGCTTTGATCTCTAACTATGTATTGATATAGACAAAGTTTACGAAAATATTAATAGTGGGTGTGTGTAAGCGACTG
Organism: Copidosoma floridanum; assembly: GCF_000648655.2. The sequence continues at coordinate 223,362 of NW_019384272.1, read as the reverse complement.
GATCTTGTCCTGATGTTACTAAGCTTTCTTTCTCTATTTAGCATAATCTGAATAAATATAAGTGTTCTAGTGACTTGGTATCTAAGAAAAATAGTCATTTTTAGTAACATTCTTTTAATATAATATATTATGATTTTTTCATGCAAATAACTTATAAAATATCTGGAATAAATATTTTAACAGTTATTGATTAAATATGAACATATATTATAGCATACCATAGTTTGGTAACTTTTACATGATTTTGCTGTTAATAGTATAAAGTGCACAGTAAAACTGTTTGGATGATAACTCTTACTACTAAAAAAAAATTTGAATGACACATCAGCTAAAGTCTGACAAGCAATGCAGAGTCAGCAGATTGTTTGAATCATTGGCTAGTTCTTTATTGATTAAATCTTAGTTTTCTTGTATTATATTTCAGATTTAAATCAAATGTATAATGTTTTATAATCCTCTGATAATTCTTTAGTGAATTTCGGTGTATAATCATTGAAAATCTTACAACGTAGAAAAAGAAATAAATAAAAACACAAAGTTTTGAGCTGCTTAGAGTCAATTTATGTAAGTGTGTAAATAAATCTTTAAAAAGTGTTTTTAAATCTTGAAAGGTACTTCACATAAAATCCATCTTTAAAGAAATAAACTTCTTTGTACTGCCTGACGTGCTATCAACTGATGCTATAGGATACGAAAAGTCCAAATGAAACTATCTAAGTGATAAAAGCAACAAGCACTTCAACGATCAATTTGTCATTTGGCTGTTTTTTCAAATGAAACGTGGTAGCTATTGGCTTACAAGGTGCAAACTCCTATCTCAAATATAACTTAAATTAACTACTATGACTTTAAGGTTTTTTTACTATGGTACCATTTTTTATGAGAATAAAGCCATCGAACTATGTAATCTAGATATTAATTATTTAACAATTACTAAAAGAGACTTAAAAATAAATTAAAATTCTTTACCATTGCATTCTGCACTAAAATGCCAGTATGACATATTGACACAATCGGTAGCAAAAAGGATTTGTGTATCCACACTACTCATAAACTCATCGAAAATCTTTTTAAGCAGATAGTTTTAGCCCAATGTCACATTTTGGATATTATAAGTAAGAAAACTCCTCAATTGCGGAAAAAATAGTAAAAACTGTGTTAGTTTATCTAAACTTTAAGGAAATAGCCATCAAAGCTTTGAGAATATCTCGTATAAAGGGTACCTCAGAGTTTTCGGAATCAAACAACTGTTTTTGCTCTGACCTTACTTGAACTGATTAAGGCAACTCCTACAATCGATGATCTATATTTATGGCTGAGACCACACGTAAATTACGTACAATACACGTGTGGATATGTGTTCTTCTCTCTCCCGCTTTTACCGCCCATGCGATCCCGAATGGCGTCTTTAGCTACACTGTTTTTTCCACCGTAGTCTAAATTCTACACTATGGTCTAGAGTCAACACAACGTCGGAATAAGCGTCAACAATGATGTGTAGTTACATCAGCTTGATCGACTTATAAAGAAGTTATAAAAAATTTCAAACAAGGTTAACCGAAGAGCAAAGTAGAAGCTGCTTATTGGCAGTTTGGTAAATATACCGTTGGGACCTGTCACGTTTGCGCTGTCTAAAATTTTCTGTGTAATTGTCTCTACAGTCTAGCTTAGGTCAACCATCCAGTTGTATACTGAGTGTTGTAGATAAGCCAGTTTTGCCGCAATTCATTTTCGTTGTTAACAAACNTTGCGACCAAACAAATAACATTTTTTTTCGTCCACCATTAATTTCTGAACAAATGTATAATGTTTTATAATCCTCTGATAATTCTTTAGTGAATTTCGGTGTATAATCATTGAAAATCTTACAACGTAGAAAAAGAAATAAATAAAAACACAAAGTTTTGAGCTGCTTAGAGTCAATTTATGTAAGTGTGTAAATAAATCTTTAAAAAGTGTTTTTAAATCTTGAAAGGTACTTCACATAAAATCCATCTTTAAAGAAATAAACTTCTTTGTACTGCCTGACGTGCTATCAACTGATGCTATAGGATACGAAAAGTCCAAATGAAACTATCTAAGTGATAAAAGCAACAAGCACTTCAACGATCAATTTGTCATTTGGCTGTTTTTTCAAATGAAACGTGGTAGCTATTGGCTTACAAGGTGCAAACTCCTATCTCAAATATAACTTAAATTAACTACTATGACTTTAAGGTTTTTTTACTATGGTACCATTTTTTATGAGAATAAAGCCATCGAACTATGTAATCTAGATATTAATTATTTAACAATTACTAAAAGAGACTTAAAAATAAATTAAAATTCTTTACCATTGCATTCTGCACTAAAATGCCAGTATGACATATTGACACAATCGGTAGCAAAAAGGATTTGTGTATCCACACTACTCATAAACTCATCGAAAATCTTTTTAAGCAGATAGTTTTAGCCCAATGTCACATTTTGGATATTATAAGTAAGAAAACTCCTCAATTGCGGAAAAAATAGTAAAAACTGTGTTAGTTTATCTAAACTTTAAGGAAATAGCCATCAAAGCTTTGAGAATATCTCGTATAAAGGGTACCTCAGAGTTTTCGGAATCAAACAACTGTTTTTGCTCTGACCTTACTTGAACTGATTAAGGCAACTCCTACAATCGATGATCTATATTTATGGCTGAGACCACACGTAAATTACGTACAATACACGTGTGGATATGTGTTCTTCTCTCTCCCGCTTTTACCGCCCATGCGATCCCGAATGGCGTCTTTAGCTACACTGTTTTTTCCACCGTAGTCTAAATTCTACACTATGGTCTAGAGTCAACACAACGTCGGAATAAGCGTCAACAATGATGTGTAGTTACATCAGCTTGATCGACTTATAAAGAAGTTATAAAAAATTTCAAACAAGGTTAACCGAAGAGCAAAGTAGAAGCTGCTTATTGGCAGTTTGGTAAATATACCGTTGGGACCTGTCACGTTTGCGCTGTCTAAAATTTTCTGTGTAATTGTCTCTACAGTCTAGCTTAGGTCAACCATCCAGTTGTATACTGAGTGTTGTAGATAAGCCAGTTTTGCCGCAATTCATTTTCGTTGTTAACAAACTTTTGTCGGTTTAATGCGTACGATCTAAATTTACAGAAGTTATTTTCTTATTTAAACCTTTCTCTCTTATCTCTTATCGTATATATTGGAAGATCATACGACAGAATTTGATTCTGCAGGGATACTTATTTGGTTTCATAATCGTGATGCAGCTTTGCGAGGGCACTTACAGAGGCTAAAGGTCTACACGGACAAATCGTCCACATCGACGTTGCCCCAGTACTTATAATCTGTAAGTAGATTATTGAAAAACTACAGATTTCGAAGATGAATCGTAGATCATGAGCAGATTTTTAACAACGAAAATAACTTTTATTAGAGTAATCTACACTGCGTAAGGACTTCGGTAAGCACCATTCTTTTACTCTGCAAACTTTAATATAAAATTAAATATAACTATAAATTACTTCATAATTATATAGCTATTTGTAATATTAACTCGATATTGTAGGCATGTGACTCTAAAGCTTGTTGGTAAATTAGAATTCAATACGTCCAATAGGTATACAAGCGAACGTCGATACACTTTAATCATTGTATCAATAGGCGCATATTCATAGATGGCGGTACTCTTCATACAAGCACTCTCTATTACCATCCATACATGCCCTTTCTCAATATATAAGATATAGAAAATACTTGATAATACAAATCCACGTAATTTCTTTTTCAAGAAATTTTCCTTATGAGAAATAATTAAGAACGAGAAAAAATCCTCCCCGGGTGCGGATCGAACACACAACCTCCTGTTTACTAGACAGTTGCTCTACCACTTGAGCTACCGAGGAGCTGTGCATTCACTCGCACCGTAAGTTTAGATAAGTTCTCGTTCTCAATTCTTAAGCTGTCTTTCACCTAAGCTCGAT
>NW_019384272.1:194960-214314 GCF_000648655.2 Copidosoma floridanum | reverse complement strand
CCATTAATTTCTGAAAAAAAAAAAAACTTTAAAATTTATACTAAAATGATAAAAGTTTTAAATAACTTATATTAATTGAGTTACTTTATCTAGTGAAGGAGCAGTAAGTTCTAATCGACTAATAAGAACTTTTTGGTCAAATTTTTAGTGTTGTTAAAACTTAAAAATACTATTTTTGTATATTGAGTGGTCTAGTACTGAATTGCTTGCGCATCAATACAATTTGACTGTACTGATTACGCATAATCCCACCGAGCAAGGATGTTGATATCAGTAGTATTTTATGTTTAATACAACGTTGCAATATCATTAGGTGATGCTGTTATCATACCACTTGCATATTTTTTCAGAAAGAAGTAAAAAACTAATTGATCATTAGTCTACAGTCATAAAAAATTCTTTAATCTTAAATCTAACCGTGGTTGAATAGTCACAACTTAGTTTTTTTTATTACTTTAATTGCTATCAAACCCAAACAAGAAACTATGCTTGCTGTATAGAAATACTTGAAAACTTGATTTTCTAAGTGTTTTAAGTTTTTCACCTTTAAGTAACTTAAGATTGTCATAGAAATTTATGTATAAATATACAAGATGCGATGAATTATACTCAAAACAAAAATTTAATTACTTAATTTTTTTTTTTCTTGTACCTGAAAGACATAGATTTGGATAATTGGCATAGTTAGAAAAATACTTTCTGCAATTGGTAATATTTGAAGTACTTTTTAGAGAAAACCCCTTAGTGTAACAAAAAGTTTTGATGTTTCTTTAATATTTATGATTAGTGTTGCTTACTACGTTACGTACAATAAAACATGAAACGTGGTAGCTATTGGCTTACAAGGTGCAAACTCCTATCTCAAATATAACTTAAATTAACTACTATGACTTTAAGGTTTTTTTACTATGGTACCATTTTTTATGAGAATAAAGCCATCGAACTATGTAATCTAGATATTAATTATTTAACANATTTTTCACCATATGAGAAAGATTTTAGTTAGTGAAGGCTTAAAAAGGACACTGAAGGCAAAAAATTTTCCACCAAAAAGTGTATCAATATCACATCTACAAACTTTACACTTGACATTTCATTTATGAAAAACAGTTTAATACTGCACAATGACTTTTGGACTATTACAGAAAGTTTTTTGTCATTCAGAATGTGAGGACTCTCACGTAGGCAAAAATGTCGTTCAGAAAATTAAGTCAACGTTTTGGATAGAAACATATTGTTGCAGGGTTTAAGAATCCTTCCATGCTGGGAAAAAACGATTTTTCCGCCCTCGGGTGGTTTTGGGAGGCTGGTACTTCCTTGGGCGAAAAAGCAGTTTTCCGGAACTCGTTCGAAAAGTCTCCTTTACGAACCTCGTTACGGACCTCGCCTTCGGCTCGGGCCGCAAACCTCTCGGTTCGCAAACACAGACTTTTCAAACTCGTAGGAAAACTACTATTTTTGCTGTTTACATCTTTATTTCAAGTTATAGAGCATCTATGCTAGAGTCAAATATGGAACATAACAAAAAAAAGTTGTTGACAAAATTATAAGGCACTCCCATACATTTATTGTGCCTAAAAATCAGGACAGTAAAACCCTATTTGTTTTCAGCAGAGTTAACTATCTTGAAATAAAAACAGGCCATGTTTAATCATTTTCTCGAGATGTGGCTACATATATCTATGAACTCACACATGCTTATTTGTATCAAATAATATTGCTTTTTATAAATTTCGTAAGTCTTGAGAGATTTATTGCATTAAAAAATTTTAAACATAGATAAAAATAAAAAAACAGTGTTAAAAAAAAGAATTTTTTTTAGAAACCGTCATATTGATGAAAAAAAAGGTAGAAAAAAAAAAGATAACGCACATGTGCACTTTTTTCAGTTATAACCTTATTCTTGTAATATTCTCAATTTTGAGGTGCAAACTTTTTTACAACAAAGAAAATCTTCTGTTAATAAAATGGAATGCAACAATAAAAACCTTGTGTGACATTTAATTTCGGGGCCCCACCATATTAAAACAGCCTTTGCATTTCTCTCGAAAATCTTGCGTAAATTTAATATTAGTAAAATAATTTTTCGCATAAGTATATCAATAAAGAGTCTTTCAAAATTGTGCATGCACGTATATTAGTCAGATAGATTACGTACTTTACTTGGAATCACAGTTGTCTGGATGAGGTTACGAAATCTACCAACGGACGGATCAACATCTTCAGGATTTATTACTTCTTCATCTTCATTAAAGCTGATACCTTTTTTTTTACGTTTCCTTGAACATTTATGAATTTCATCATCTGGGATACCGAGCATAGAAATCCTTCGATTGTGAGCTGTGTTAAATTCTGTTAAATTCTGCGCACACAGAATAAACGTAAATTTAAAAAAATTAGATATAAAAAAATGCTATTATGAAAAAAGTATCTTATTTAACAAAGAAAGATATTTACGTCAAGCTCCGTTTCTGTTTCTGGTAAACCTAATAAGCCACCAGTATCTAAGTCTTCACTAGTTTTTTCAAATTCATCAACTGCTCTTGGTCCAGTCTGTGGTCTCTCCCTTATAATATAATAACGCGTAGATGCCCCAAAATGAAACGTACTATCTACAGGTAATTGTGTAGGCTTATCAGATTCTAAACGCATGTTACCAATAAACGTTCCATGAGCTAAAATTTTAAATGATTTTTGATAAACTAATCAATGAATAAAGAACATTGTTGATAACTTACTACTTCCTAAGTCAATCAAAAAGGTTCTATTCAAGAATTTATGATATACAAGAGCCGCATGGACTCTGGAGCATGAGGCGTGGTCTATACAAAAGTCATTAAGTTGATGATTGCGACCAAACAAATAACATTTTTTTTCGTCCACCATTAATTTCTGAAAAAAAAAAAAAACTTTAAAATTTATACTAAAATGATAAAAGTTTTAAATAACTTATATTAATTGAGTTACTTTATCTAGTGAAGGAGCAGTAAGTTCTAATCGACTAATAAGAACTTTTTGGTCAAATTTTTAGTGTTGTTAAAACTTAATAAAATTTTGTTACAGTAGGTAGAAGTACACACTAGATTCAACAGAACAACTTTGGACCTGATTTTATTTCCATAAAAATATTTAGCAAGTGGAACCCATATGGTAATAGGATTTACAAAATTTTACAAAGGCAGGCCTAGCTAAATTTGAGAACTTGTAATTCCTAATTTATGAGCTAAGGATGAGCATACAAATTCAATTTTCGTTTTGATTTTTCTTCGTAAGAGAATATTATTAATTATTTTTCTTTATAAAAAACCGTCGGCTTTGCTTGAGACTCACTGAATGATGTGTTGACAAGTAGTGTAAAATAATTAAAGTTAATGTAAAGCAGTTTATTTTGTCCAATAATAAACTGTTAAAAGTAAAAAAAATATGATGATGCTAGAAAGTACCGTGAATTTCTTACGCCATATACGCCATAAAATAATGGTTGGTCTGTGAATTTGCACTTTCTTAGGCTATTATAAATAAAAAAGGAGTATTTGTTTAAAACGTAAATATGTAAAACTTACAAAAATAAAGTACTTAAAAAATTGTTTTTTTCCAATTTTACAACTTTGCGACCAGAACAACAAAGTCCTGGAGCTTCATCTCTCCTATTAAAAAATCTGTAAGATTTTAATGATTACTGTCAGGGTTATAATGAAAAGCTGATCTCTCACGCATGGATTCTTTATTTGTCGATTTTGATGCTGATGTTTCAATCTCCATAAATATTCTGCGTCAGTTTCTTTACGCCTGAAATTGTGTACAAGCACAAGATGCGTTTGAAATTTCCTTTCAATGCGCCCTCTTGCAACTACAGGCATGGGTTAAAACATTTTTGAGTCCTAAGTGCTGTTTTTTGTCAACTTTGTTAATTTGTAATATATTTGTTGGCAACGTAGTTTAACGTTAAATGGCCCTAAAAAGAGCCGATGAGGTAGATGGTTAAGTAGGTAACAAAAATTCTTATAATTGCCCTGAAAAGGACCAATGGTGAAATTTCCAGTTATTCCATATTATTATTCTTGATGATGGAGAGCTGGCTGTGCGGGTAGCTTGACTCTTACCAGCAGAGTCTCTGTATACGGAGATCGTACTGGAGGAAGGTATACCACAGGCCGAAGAATATCTTGTCTACAGGTCGTTCCTCGGATAACTTACCGCTTATTGTTAGTCAGAAAAATGGGTCTTGAGACTACCTTCTCTATGGGTATACCGTTGGGACGAACCATGGAGGAGGACGCCGTTGTGGCTGCCGCAACTTCTCAGGGTTATTTTTTGTACTTTGATGATGGATAAAAATATGCTCTGGTACGCACCATGTCAGTTGGAAAAATGGCCATGGAATTCCAAAATGCTAGAGAAGATTGTGCCCTGGCTAAACACGTTTCCTGGTATTACGCCGGAATATTCGCATTTATAAAACTTTTTTATTGGTGTCATTCGTCCATCCTGGTGGTTTGGGATGAAGTTTGATGTAAATCGCTAGTTCAATAAAAAACAGTGTGATCGGTAGCTGGGACACCGAGCTCTATGTTTCATGCTCTGTTGGTAAACGACTGTGGTATTTATTCCCTTGCTAAAACAACTAGACTTAGTAACTTCTATTGTAGGTAGCTTCGATTTTACTTCCACGAAACCTAGCAGATCCTACTGAACTAAAGTTAAAAGCTAGCTATTTTTTCAAAACTTTGAGCTCATTAACTACTAATGTAAATAATTTTTTAAAGATAAAAACTATAGTGAAACCATCTAGGAAGTATCAAAAATAACTATGCGAAATTTCAGCAAAATTAGTTATCATTATCTAAGTGATAACTTGAAATTTTACAGATTCCAATAATCTCTGATGATTGATCAACTGCTGCATAAGTCATTTCTTTACATTACATAAAAAAAGCAACCGTTTTTTCTTCATTTTCTCAAGCATGATGGTAATATGACTCGTGAAACACAATATTAAGAGCACAGGTTATTTCTGATACTTAACCAGATTTGTCTTCCTAAAAATATTTTGCAACAAGTAGTCAACTGTATATGTTAAGAATCTTCATGCGTCAAATTTTGTTGACTAAGTAAAAGTGCAAGTATGTGGGTGAATCATATAAATAAGTTTGATATAGGGGGCAACAGACTATATACACTAGATATAGAGCGTTAATCACTAAGTAGTGTGCTAGACTCTTATATGAAAAAAATCAAAAGATCGTGGGTTCGAATCTCGCTAAAAAATATTAGTTTTTTCTTTGTTTTTTTTAATAGAATGAATACTCTGAATGCCAAAAACTCACTTGTCTAATTTTTTACACAATTAGTCGATTTGTTTTAAGATGATGTCTGGATCTTTGAATGCTTATTTTTTAGGAGAGCGCCTAGCCAACGCATCAACAAAGTCACTACCTTTTCAGAAAGGTCAGTATGGTTAGGTAGATGGTTTAAAGAGATCGTATCATTAAACTTAAAGTCAGACAGGGTGTCCTTAAAACGATAGCTGCGCCTCACGAAAAGTACTTAGCAATGTAGATGACCGAGTGGTCTCAGGCAAACTTACAGTAAGGTCTCATAAAAAGACTTGTAAACTTAAGGAAAGAAGGAAATGACGGGAAAAATAAGGAAATCAAACACAATACAATCAAAAACTACGATGTCAATTACATTTTCTTAATCGCTTTATGCTTTAGACGTAAATATTCTCCTTTTTTTATACAGTTGTACTGGATTTACAATTGAACTCATTTGAAATGTTTTTCTTACTCTTATGGCAAATTAACCATTATTCTTATCTCGCTAAAATTAGGTTAAATTTACCCCTCACTTTAATCCTTTCCAACTTAGTTTTATCAGTAGCTCTACCACAATAAAACTGTACAATACGTCTAGAGAAAATCATAAGGTATAAGTGAAATCTTACATTGTACTTATTACATTTTATGTAAAGAGACTTTATTTATTCAAACAGTAAATTGTACAGCTCATTAAATAAACTTTACAGCTCTGTCTTACGTATTTAGAAGAAATCCGTTACAGTTCTCCATTATTTTAAATGAATAAAACATTCGTTAAGCCTCCCAAAGCCTCCGAAATATTCCCAGAGCCTTTCACCATATTTTAAGAAAATTTCTGCAGCCTCCACCTTCTTGAAAAAAATCACAATAGCTCCTTATATAGCTCATTATAATTGAATTTATTTTTTTACGTTGTGTTTAAGGCAAATAGAATAATTAAATAATTTTAAGTGATAAGTAGTGTTAATAAATAATTTTTCTCAACAGTCTTGTGTTGAATTTAATTTATTTCATTTAATCTGTATAAATGTAAGGTATGTTAACTTATTTTTATACAGTAACACTAAAGTTTTTCAGTGTTTATAGCGCACCTTGAACAACAGAATTTTTCTTATGTAGCGCAATGACAACCATTGCAAAAAATACTTCTTATGGCGTTCAAAAAATGAACCATTATTCATAATTTATGTTAATTATATTGAAAAAAAATTTGGTTTTAATGATTGTATAAATTAAAACAATAATTGTTTTAGTAAAAATGATGCAACACCAAAACGGTGTTAAAAGATATATAAATGTTATTAGAGAAAGGTAAGAGCAAGCTCCTCGATTTCCTTAAGTTCTATACATGAGCATTGTCTAAAAAAGAAATACGTTTGGCGATCTTTTACCATTCATTCCACTTGCTCATTTTTTCTAGGATAAATTTTGTAGAAGGAACACGAAATAACTTACTTTATAACTTTCTTCTTAAGCGAAACTTTTTAATTCATTGTTAGTCTACAGTTCTTTTTCCATTTTTTAAAACTTTTTGGACCTTTCCAGAAAAAAAAAAAAAAAAATTACTTGCAACATGGTTAAAGTTTTTTGAGAAAAAATATTTCTTGTACAAGTATTTATTGCATTGTAAATAGTTTAAAAAATCACGTCAACTACTTTTTATTCTTACGGACAAACAACCAACCGAGTCTTTTTACATGTAGATGGACATAATAAGCATCAAAAATATAATAATGTCAAATAGATAAAACGAAAAAACTATTTAACAAAGGCAGCAACTCTCACCTACTGTCCAGTGCTAGGTGAAAAAGACCACTTTCAAGTATGGTCAGGTACATATAAGTAATATACATATGAAAGAGCCAATTTAATAGTATGCGCTCACAAAGTACATAGTTATCAGTGCAGAACACAGAATTGTAAGAGTACACCTCCAGCGCAATACACATTACAAGCACTCATAACCACGAAGAAGACACAACTGTACGTACAAATAAAAATAAAGATAAAAATATGACCAGTGCAATTACATAAACTAAGTAAACATTTCAAAAAATGGTTTTTCCTAAATTCTAAAATTTTTTTGTAAATTAAAGTAGCAAATTCTTTCTATGAATACTGTTTTCAGAATAAAAAATATGCAACATTTAAAAAATTTCTCTCTGTATTTCATGGTGCTCTGTATCCAACACTTTTACACTTTTTCTCTCTTCAAAGTTAGAAGTATGACCGCTTACAGTCACATGTTAGTAAAGTACAGACTTTTTTTAATACATTCTATCATACTGAGTCAATCTGATTTTTAATATATGTAAAGTTTGATCCATATCCGCATCACTGCAATTGTAATATTTATTGCAATAAATGATATGAGACTTGCAGTTAGCATCTAAAGAATCGTTTGCTACTTTAATAATAGAAAATAATTAATTGTTAAATGTGTTGATAATGTTCAAGCTTTCTGATCTGAAGAACCTATTGTATTTTTCAGATATGGTAAAATCACTAGAGCTTTTTTATTTTGACTATTGGTAAATTATTACTTCTATTTTTACGGTTTCAAACATTTATGGGTCTTTTTAATCTTGGAAACAAGAAAAAGTAAAAAGATGTTAGGCATGATTACGGTGTTACTTTGGAAAAAAATTACGACAAAGCAATGACAAGTAAGCAGGTGCATTGTCATAAAGCAGAAGCCATTATTACATCCCAAGTTGATACAAACGAATCATATTTAAAGTAAAAACGCAATTGACCTGTAAAATTCATACAAGACGTATTGAGTACATACAGCAAGCTCATTTGACAGGTGGAGCTCATTCGTCACTTATATGCATGTGTGTATTAACTTAAAGGTGAATGTTTCATAATATGCTGACGTACAAAACAGCCAGCCTCGTTGTAAGAATGTAAGAATGTATTAAAATTGTACGTGCCATGTATAAGTGCCATGATCATATTTGTATGTATGAATGAATAGTTTACTTGCGCATTAATTTTCCACTGTCTAATAATGTTTACCAATTGAAAAGCTGTAATTAACACATTACTTCATTATACTTAAAATTGATTGTAAAATTTTCAAAAGAATCAATTGCAAAATTTGTAAACTTATTTGTCAAACCTGAACTAGTACTTGGCGTTCTTTTATTGATAATGCAAACTTTTATCATCACTGATCAAAAAAGCTCAATCGCACTTGTTAGAAAAATGCAATTGGTACTGTTGTATTGTTATTTCCCAATACATGAAATCATAACATATAACATAATTCAACTAAAGGCCTTTTTTACTCGATCTGATGCTATTAAAACGCACCATCCAGAGGGAAAATCACTTTTTTGACGTCTGTCACCTATCTTCGAAGGTTTTAGTCTATTCTTGACTCCCACGACTCACCAGTACCTTATACACGTAAAGCATAACGTGTTGGCTGAGGCAACTCTAGCGCATTTGTAAAACATTAATAGTATCAGACTACGCTAGGAGCGAGGTAAAACGAAGCAGGCCCGCCAAAAGTGGTTCCGGTGAAAGCAGAGAAGGCAGAAACCGCAATCTTACTGGCCACGAACTTATTCATGTAGTTTAGGGAATGACTGGAAATTACTGCACAAAGCGTAAGAAAACGTATTTAAGAAAATACATTATTTAAAATTTTCTTCAATAAAATAACATATCATCTATATCATTTAAACGAAGGTTTTACCTAACTAAAAAAAACAAATAAAGCTCACGAGCCAAGCCTTACGACACCCATGAATGACGCTAAAATGAAATAGTGAAGACCATACTCTGAACAAGTCCGGTCATAACAAATGGACATCCCTTGTGTACTCTTCAAATTTTAGTTTTGTTAGAAAAAAAAATATACATATCATTTAAGTAAATTATACATGAATAAATAATTAAAAAAAAAAAAAAAAAAAAAAAAAAAAAAAAAATGAATAAATAAAAATGGCTGTAAATAGTGGAGAAAACTCGTCAGTGGACTACTATATCATGCAACAGTTTTTAAATGTTTTACAGTAATTAAATGCGACTAATACATTAATGTGCATAAATCTAGCATCTTAACACATACCCTTGTATCACGGATACTTGACTTCTTTAAAAGACTTTTTACAAGATGTAGAAAATGGACAAACTCTAATAACAGTCACTTAAGTATCTATGTACTTTTGCACAGTTATTTTTAGACTTAAAGGCAAAGCTTAAGAGAGTTTAATAGGTTCTACTTTTGCATCAATTGATCAGTTAAAAAAATAAATCGAAGACAAGAATTTTCACTTACCAAATCGTATCATGAATGTATACCAGAACTTTTGAATACTGCAATGAAAAAAAACGAAAGAGTTCGAAATTTTTATCATAGAATAATTTATTTCACAGAAACTGCTTTAACAGCCCTGATAACTAAATTAAATGATGACAAACTCAAGACAACACGAAAACCACACCTCAAAAAATTAGCACTACAAACATTTATTAACGGTTTACCTGATTCGTGAAAATTGAGTATAAAACTTTTAAAATCTGAAGAAATCCACAAAGCTTTAGAGGCTGCTTTACTTACTGAACGCACTTGTCCACTAATGAACAATCAGGCCAAGTACGTTTACGAGGCTGTATCAACGACCTCTACTTCTACGACTCCTGAATCTTCGGTACCAAACGTTACCGAAATTTCTGTTCCTGTCTCTACTCAGTTCGACCACCAAAAAAAATACGTCAGTTTTAATGACCTATTGACCAGCAATAGATATTCTTTCCCGTATACTTACGATAGAAATGATGTCAAAATGACTTAACTAAAATTCGACGAGTATGGTCGAAAAATTGTACTTCCCGCACTTAGATACGCAGCTCAACGTCGATCAAGCATCCCGCCACCAAGCCAAACACCACCACCACCACCTTGGAGTAATTACCCAAATCACAATTATTACCCTTCGAATTTCCAAGAATTTCCATATTTTCAACCACCACCTTTTTATCCACTTAACTACCCACAAATGTATTATCCTTATCCTCATACTCAAGGCTATCCTAACCATTAAAAAGCACTATTTTAATACCACAACCGATATCAGTATCAAAATTATAATCAATAACGATATCGAAGCTCTCGCCCTAACACACCAAAAAACGGGAACCACACTCGCTGTTTGGATGCAACTGCGAGTTTGAATCCGATCACGCGAAATCAATAACGACCATGAAATATACAGAGACTTTTGAACAAAACAATAGGAAATTCACCAGCAGTTAAGTTACATTGCGAAACATGTCGGAATGATTCGAAAATTTTTATATTAGCATCAGGTGCAGAAGTAAATGTCATTAGTTATAACGCATTAAAGAACGGCACAGAAATAAATTGTGATAGTGCAACTGAATTTGAAGAAATGGCTCCACAGAAAATATACACTCTCACAGGTGCTGTTACGGTAAACTTTTTTGATACATTTCACAAATTTTACGTTACAAGTCCAGAATTGCTAATAAATAATGTATGTATTTTAGGAGATCCGTTTTTTACGCAAGAAAACGCTAGAATCGATTACAGATTAAATGCATCAATAGTAGAAAACAGACCAATTAAACCTATGCCTTTACTTTATCGAGATCATAAAATCAACTCTATAAAACGAATCCAAAAACAAGAAAAATCCTTAAGACTGAAAACTGAACAAAATTGCGGATCAACTTTTAAAAAATTTATTTTTCTATTTTACGACAAACAAAACATACCCACACCCCTACGCAATACTATTTATTATAATTCTCAAGGATTTATAGAAAATAGAAACAAAAATTAAGATTTTTCATCCAGAACAAGAGTAGTTGTTAAATACTAACTTAAAACAAGATCATTGGCCATACTTATCTGCGTAGAATTACTACCGTACCCGGAGTGTATATAGGCAAGGCGGTAGTAGATTGGAAAGAAGGTCACTGTTATACAATAACTATTAACACAATAGATAAACTGATAACAATAGAAATCTCTGCATAAGAACTTGAGCCTTTTGATGTCACAGAATCTGAAGACTTTTTGTACACTGACTACGAAAAAAACGAATTAAACGACATAAAAGATTGCTTTAAATATATAATGGATGTATTAAAAAGACCTCATTACTCAAAAGCTAGTCTATCAGAAACGAGAAAAATTGTAGAAAATTATGCCCACTTATTTTATATTCCAGCAACCCGGCTTCTCATACTTCTATTATGATACATAAAATACCTACCGTCCTGTATATGTTAAACAGTACCGCTACTCTTTATCGTCACACAAAAAACTTAAAACTCAAACAGAAAAATCATTAGCACACGGTACAGTCATAAAGTCAAACAGCCCTTACAGTAGTCCTCTCTGGATAGTACCCAAGAAACAAGAACCTGATGAAACAAAAAGATACAGATTAGTAATAAATTACCATGAGCTAAACGAAAAAACCATTCCTGATGCCTATTCACTGCCAAACGTTACTGAAATATTAGATCAAATCAGAGGCTCAAATTACTTCTCTGTTTTTTAACTAGCCAGTGGATTCTAGCAAATAGAAGTTGACCATGCAGATAGACATAAAACTGTTTTTAGCACACCTAACGGTCGTTATAAATATGTAGGAATGCTGTTTGGATTATGCAATGCACTTGCAACATTTCAACGTTGAATGGACGTAATTTTGTCAGGACTGCACGGCATTGGGTTATTTATTTTCTTTGGGGACATAATTGTATGTTCAAAACTTTAAAGGATCATGTTACAAAAATAACTCATTTATTGGAGAAACTATCGAAATCAAATTTAAAAATTACAACTTGACAGATGCGAATCGTTAATGCCCGAAGTTATTTATTTAGGACATAAAAAAGGTAGTTACGAAGTCAAACAAGTAAAAAAAGTCTATGAAAAAAAATTTTAATTATTTTGTTGTTGCAGACTGATCCAATAAAAATGTTGATTTAAAACATTACCCTTCTTATTCTGCTAAAGCTAAGGCCAAGTCTTATAAAAAGTGAGAAAGAGATATCTGAACAACCTTACGACAACATGCTTTTAGTAAATAATCTAGGTATATTATATGAATACACTATACGTTACTATTACGTTACATTTTCACAGTATTGAAGACGAAACTAAAAAATACCATAAACAACTAGATACTGTATTCGAACAATGTACTAGAGTACTTGGAAATCAAGAATATAAGACTCTAATACCTAGATACACGTTAAATAATATGATTCGTTTAACAAAATCAACATACGAAGGTTTAAAACTATTTTTTGCACCTGAAATACAAATACGTAGAAAAAAAACAAACTCCAACATTAAAGTAAAAGTTACCCCTAGCCACATTATAATGAGACGAGCACCGCTAAAATTCGTGGAGTGGATTTTGAAAAAATTATTCGGGTCTATGAATGCAGATGATTGAAATAAAATATGTACAGATATGAATAATTTTCACAACTCTACACAAATAATATCATATTTAGATGCAAAACAGACTCATATTGTACTTTGAAATCTCGAAAAAAACATTCAGAAATAGAAAAAAGAGCAAGACATAATGAAAATGTTATAAAAAAACTAAAAAGGTTAACTGAAGAAGCATGCCGATAAGATAATAATAATAGAAAAATTGAGTATAAAATGGAAGTATTAGAAAAGACTAACTCTTTCAAAAAATCCCTATTTTGCATACCTAATTCTTACAAAACATCTATCAGTGCAGTGAAAAGCACGTCACAAGGACACATTCATCCGCTAATAATACAAAACGAACAACTATGAAACATTTGTAACGAAATTAATTCATGTAAAAAATAGCACACGCTACCATAGGACGATTCAACTGCAACAATTTAATGCCAGTACGCACTGTCTAAAACACAGAAGTGATAGAAGGTAGATTAGCATTTAAACTCAGTTTACCGCTGATAGGTAAAAAACAATTCAGTAATTATGTCATTCACTCGATTCCAGTTCCAAGAAATTTACATCCAGATTTTAAAGGATATGTCAGCATTAAGCCCCGACATAGTAAACTGATAGCAAGCAATAATCTTCAAAATTATTGTCTTACCGACGAGAATTTTCTAAATAATTACATTAAAGATAAGAAGATTTTATATTGACGACCAGATACGCCTATTTTTTAAGATAATATAAATAATCTTTGCTAATTCTCTTTATTTACAAAATCATCAACAGAAGCATTAAAAACTTATCAAATAGCATTATAAAAGTCAACAGAAATTTATTAGATAAAATTAAAAACTTCTGAATAGTGGTTGTACTCGGCACAAAATACTACCAGAATACAAGTATTGTACGAAAACAATCCTCCAATCAAACAAGGTACGGGAATACTAACAATCAACAGTAATTGTGTTGCTCATGCTTCTGACTATACCCTGTATGGAGTAACAATACTTGAATGGACAGAGATTTTTTACTGTTACGTCCGAACTTCTATAAGTGAAGGGCGGAACTCGTAGATTCGTTTTACAAACAAATAAATTTCATTTTTGTTCGTCAGGAACCAGCCGTTGGCCCTAAGAATTTATTTGCTTTACTTACAGTATAATTTTCTTTTAAATCGTTGACTCGGCGTTGTACTGTTAGGTTTCATCGAGCGATATGTATGGAGTGGTGTACGCCGAGCTGGCGTTGACATACTGTTTGAGTTTATGTCTTATGTCATAAGGTAGTAGCGTATCTTATTCGTCTTTTTATCTCAATTCCTTGTAAAGGTCTTTGTCATACGTTGTCTATTCAATTATTATTCGATATTTAATTTTTTTAACAAGGTAAAAATAATGTGTCAATCAATTAGAGTATTGGAGCTTGAAATATTTCATATAATTTAGTGATTGGAATGTTTTTTAATTAGGAAAATTAATTTAATCAACAACCAAGTGATGTCTTACCTGATGATATAATAAGTTTAGAAAAGCCAGGAATAGTTCATTTTATAAATAGTATAAATAATAAAGATTCAGATTCGCATTTACAATGTTCATACAATTTACAGTTTCTTTAACTTAACTTACTTACATGATCGTTGGTTAGCCACTGCTTGCGCGCAAGCAGTTGCAAGATCTTACAAGGTTGACCCGCAACGATGTTCTAAATCCTACAAGAGAGTACTCGTGGCAATGACAATAATTAGGCTTCTGCTTTCTACGTCAGAACACAAGTCGACGGTCTTTTCTTTCTTGTTTCTCCTTGATTCACTTTTTAGGCAAGTTTACAGTGGCCTGGTTTGCTCGAGCTCTTCTTACACATCTTAGTCACCAAACTAAGCCTTACATTTGCTTGAAATGCAATTTTTCAACACATAGCTTAATCACAGAACTAAGTCTCACATCCGCCTAGAAGACGCAACAGAACTCACTCTTCAACCTTTATAGTTACTTTGGAGTACTTTATAAAAGAGAAAAGGCGAATATTGTTATGTGCAAGGAGTTTTTATACTTTTGCGTTTAAGGAGGACGCGTCAAGTTGGGGATGCAAACGACCAATCAGAGCTTAACCTAATTACCCTTATTTGACACGAGCACAGTCGTGGTGCAATGATTGATAGTTAAAACTGCTGGTCTCTCGGATTTTACATAAAGTACGAGTTGCTGTCAAAATTCCGTACCATATTTCTAGTGAACATACGCAGTAAAGAAGATTGAAGTTGTTGATTATTCACCTTCTTGGATGTACCACTGCAAATTGATGTCAAGGTTCAGTTTCGCGACGGTATCTTGTTTCAAAGGAAGTAAGTTATATGTCACGCGATTGCAGAAGTAGGTGTATCGCTTGATGTTTCGAGATTGCTGAGCTTTGGCTTTCTATAATTAAAAAATGAAACTCTGTGTTTCGAAGTAATAAATATTAAGTATATGACATGTAAGTATTAAAGTTTATTAAGTATCGGCATAATCAAATGACGCAATAGCTATAACTAGAATGGAGAAAATCTTAGAAGATATCACAATAAAAAAACAAGTTTAATTTATTGGAATACAGTAATAATTTTAAAAGCCCAATAGTAAATTTAATTGTTACAAAGATGCATTTTAAAATTCAAAAAGAAATCCACTAATTTACCATGATTTGTGTATCGAGCTCAATAAAGTAGATCAAATGAGCCTCAAATTTTCATAACGCAACATAACAGTCCGAAGAAAGTATAAAAGATTGTAAAACATCCAGCACCACTAACTTCCGACATATCAACAGATAATTATTTGCTGGTACAAGGTCACTATTAATTCATTAAATATCCAACTGAAAACAGTTTATAAACACCCTTGTCAAGAATATTATATCAATTTTTATATATACATCAGTTTTCATAAAAAAAAGAAAGAAAAAAAAACTCACACATTTAGTAACTATAAATAGTATTGATATTACATTAAATTTCCAACACTACTTGGAAAGTTTAATCCCAAGCTAATAAAGTTTACAAAAAAATTAGCAATGAAAAATTTAATCACATCACTCCTTTCCTCTTTCTGTATCTTTTTTTTGGTAGTGCATGAACCGTAATCCTCACCGCTATATTACTGTGTGTCACTGGAAAAAATTTCCAACTACATCATGAATTCAATACTTTAATCAATAAACTAAAAAAACGAACACACACACACATACATAAGTGTATATATATATATNATTTGTACATTTTGTATAATCATTTTTATTCAACAACTAGATACCTAAACTGCAGTACAATCAAAGCAGGAGTGCAAAATAATTAATCAATCATTTTTCCAACATAAAGAAAAGAAGAGGATTTACATCTAAAATAATATTGAAAGAATTTGTCTCATCAGCTTGTGCGAATTCTCAATCGATCTGTAGTTACCAAGGGCGGCA
Organism: Copidosoma floridanum; assembly: GCF_000648655.2. The sequence continues at coordinate 198,099 of NW_019384272.1, read as the reverse complement.
AAAATCTAAGAAGGGGGTGCTACATCCCGTGTTGATATGGACACGTGTGTGTACTAGTTTTAAAGTGAATTTTTCATAATAACCTAACATACAATATGGCAAGCATCGATGTAAGAATGCAAGTATGTATTGAAATCGTACGTTCAACGTATAAGTGCATAAATCGAATTTGTATGAATGAATGAATAGTTTACTTGCGCATTGATTGTCCAATTCTAATAATACATACCAATTCAAAAATCGTAATCAACACATTATTTCATTATACTAAAAATTGATTGTAAAATCCCCATCAGGATTAATTGCGAAGTTTCTAAACTTATTTGTCACACTTAAACTTGTATTTGGCGTTCTTTTGCTGCTGATATGGGCTTTCATCATTACTGATCCAAAAAACTCAATTGTTCTTGTCAGAAAATGCGATTAGTTCTGTTGCATTGTTATATCCTAATGCATAAAATCATAACATGTAACATCATCGTGCAAGCCTACTGTTTTGCTGTCAACACAGTCTGCAAGAACATCACTCATTAGTTGACTTAATTCAACCAAAGGCCTCTTTTACTCGCTCTGACGCTATGAAAACTCAGCATCAAGAGGAAAAATCACTTTTTTTACCTGTACTCTAAGGTTTTAGTCTATTCTTGACTCCCGCGACTCGCCAGTACCTTATACACGTAAGGCATAACGTGTTGGCTGAGGCAACTCGAGCGCATTTTAAAACATTTATAGTATCAGACTACGCTAGGAGCGAGGTAAAACGAAGCAGGCCGGCCAAAAGTAGTTCCGGTGAAAGCAGAGAAGGCAGAAACCGCAACATCTTACAGGCCACGAACTCATTCGTGTAGCTTAAGAAACCACTGGAAATGACAGCACAAAGCATTAGGAAAATCAGAAGCAGCAGTAACAGCAATCAATGATAGATAGAAGTTACTTATTAGTAATATAATTAACACTGAACCTTGTTAATGCGACCAGAGTAAATATTATTAGAAGTAATAAATCATTTTAAATTGTTTTAATAAAAAAACATATCATACATATCATTACTATAAAGATTTTACCCCACTGAAAAGAACAAATAAAGCTCACGAGCTGAACCATAAGACACCCATGAATGACACTAAAATAAAGCAGTTAAGACCATTCTCTAAATAAGTCCAGTTATAACACAATAAATCAATTCTCCACAATACTGAACGTTTTTTTGTATTACTTATTACAAGCAGTGCTTAACTTCAAGAAAATACCTCATATCAACCATATCAACCGTACGACCATGTGGAGAGAACTTCCTATGTTAACTTCCATAAAACCATAAAAAACGAAGAAAACGGAGAGCAAAACCTTGACTTTTCATCAAATCTTGCTTACTTCAGGTGGTCTTGATTCTCTTGGGCCTTTTTTTAGGACGATTAGTCATTGAATTTAATTTCATAACCATATACCAAAACTTTGCCACTAGTAATAATCCTTTTAAGCAAATCCAGATCGACGCTGACGTCATTCAACAATTTTGAAATAATGCTTATGCCATAGTTTATTTGGTCAAAATTCAGTAATTTTGGAACAAACTTCGCTGACACAAGCTTTAAACCCAAAATTTCTAAAAAAATTGCATGACATATGTTAAGTGACGTACTGACATTCTCAGCAACTTCTCTTGAAGTGAAAATTAATGATTTTCAATAACAAATTTTTTTTTCTCTACAACATTTTCATAACCAGTTGATGTGCTGGGACGTCCAGTATGAGCATCGTCATTTACATCTTCTCGACTTTTTGTAAAAAGCTTAAGACTCTAGTACACATTTGTTTGACTTAAATTACACTCACTGTATTCTTCTATAACCATTTTAAGTATTTCTTCGGAATTAATTAAATTTTTCAAACGAAATGTAATGCAAATACCTGAATTCCTTTTTTTTGGTAGCAGAAAATCGTTGAACACGAAAAACACTTTTAACTTTTATGCCACAAATGAAGTAAACATGCTATATATCTGAATATATGTTCAAGACAAGTGTACCACTGTAAAAAAATCAAAAATCGATGACCAAATGTACGTAGCCTGCGAAATTTATAAATTTACGTTATTTCTCGCACAAAAATCATATACACACATCCTAGTCAAAAAACAACATAAATAATGTGTGAGTGTACATCTCTTTGTATCAACCACGAAGGCAAGTTTGAACGTTCACTACAGGCTCCATATTGAGAAGTCACACGACCTTTTTGGATTCTAAAACAATCCCATACTACCTCGTTCCTAAAATTTTATTGCTTTTCTTTATTAACTTACTATCCTTAAATTTGATAAATGTTACAATATTTGCTCTGACTATTTCTAAACTCTTGAAAGCCTTGCCTCTTCTCACTTTTCATCCACCATCTTTACCCCCAAAATTATTTTCAGAGCTTGATCTGACCAATTTTTCAAATTTCATAGTATATTTGCATTACTATAACCGGATCCCCTTCTAATAGTTTAATTAACTTTTGTCTAACTATTACCTCAATCACTATCAATCCTACTTCCTCTACCACTCTAACTCATTTGTTATTTACTTTTTTCCTTGCTATATGACAAGAAAAGATATGCTATTTAAAAATCCTTTCTTGCCCGATTTGCCTACACTTCCAACTCTGAGGTTTGTCTATTGCTTTTTTACGTTTTCTTCCTACAGTTTCTTTTTCCAATAATCTTCTTTAAATGATTTCGCTATTAGCCTTCCCCAACTTGAAGTATAACTGTCCTCAAGCCTCCTTAATTTTTCTTTTAAATGAATTTTAGGCCATCTACTATTTTCCATCTCTAGTATAGTTATCAAATAATCTCCTGTCCTCCTCCTTGTTTCAATTTCTAAACTTTTCCTAGTCGTACCCCTTTTCTAGATACACACCTGAGTATTCTTATTTATCCCCAATGCCATTTTTAGGAATTTTCCTTATACTTTTTCAATCTGTTTCATCTTTTCCACTCCCATATTTCTACTCAGTATACGCAGCCAGTCTTAACTATTGCATCAAGTAAATAAAAAAGTTTTTCCTTTCAACTATTAACTTTGTCCTTTTCCATATCCCATACAACGCATTTATTATTTTCTTTACTTTTTTTTACTACAACACATTTTTT